>JANEHU010002485.1:0-96497 GCA_027563435.1 Nasonovia ribisnigri | reverse complement strand
GTGCAGTAGTCTATTATTGTATAATACACGTACCTATAGTGCGGTGGCATTAAAATATATTAGAATACTTATATTTTATCGTTTAATGTACATGTATTATGTATAATGTATATAAAATATATGGTAAATAATAAATCGATATACTTATAACTTATAATACAAATATATAATATAATCTATAAACCACCGACGTTTTAAAGAGAATATATTTTTTATCATTTATTTCATAGATTATAAAATACCATTTATACAATTTTCAAAATATTTAGACTTATTTCAAGTTTTACCATGAATTTATATTCACATCACGATGCACAGTTTATTCCATTCTATGGTTCGTCAGCATTGACAAATAAGTTATATGCGATGTTTTTTAGTAAAACATATTAAAAATGTACAACCTATCGAATTTAGAACATATACTAATAATAATATGACAAACTATTCTTAGTATAGGTAATAGAACAAAATATGATGATCTATAAATATCTTTACTCAGAAATCAGAATTGTTTTTCGAATGTTGTGATTGAGTTCAAAGTTATCACATCCATTAAAGTGACCTACTCGCAATTAAAAAGTACCTATAAGGCTATAACTACACTCTAAACCTACTCTACAGCAGAAGCGAGTTCCCGGTTTTTTCTAAATCGAAAACCGATCCGAATTCTTCAAAATAAATGTACAAGCTTTATTGGTTTAAAAAAGTTCAAAGTTAGCTGTATATATACTTACACTTGATAAAAATTTATTGTTTTGGAATGTTTTTCATTTCCCCACTGTATAGATATTTGCGTATTATACATTATATTATGCTAACACAAAATTACCAAGGTAAGTATTATTTATAAAATGTTGGTATTTCCTTAATTTTTTTGAAATTTTTTCTTAATTCAATATTAATGGGTTCTTTTAAAAAATAATGAGTGCACTTTAAATATTATGGCAGGTACCTATACATAGTGATTAGTGAGAGTTATTAATTCCAAGGCTACGATATAAATCGATTATAAATAAATAATCGGTGTGACTGCGAATTTGAAGTTTGAACATCCGGACTTCCTGTAATTAATAATGGAGAAGTAGAGGGACTTATAAATGGTCTTCGATTATTAAAATATTTATAATTTCCTGGTTTTGTGAATTATGGTGTTAAAGTAATTCTAACGGCTTGTATTCATTTTTTTATCGTTTTAATAATAATAATAATAAAAAAAAACACTCATTGGCACATCGGAAGTTCAAAAACGTGTTTTAAAAAAAGTTTTAGTTGATGAACTGAAACTTTCATACAATTTTGTTCAGTATTTAGTTTATTTGAATATTTTAGATTTATGTAATCGTATATAATATAAAATATTATGTGAATATGAGTACCTATTGCGTTTAGGTAGTATTATTATCAAGACACAATTTTGAATCTAAAACGGTTATAATTGAATTAACACATTTTTAAAGGATATTGGTAAAATATCAAAATTCAACGGCACATACTTTGTTCTAAAAAATATAATCATTTTTGAATTGTTGAAAATGTATTTCACTTTGTATTCAATTAATTAATATAGGTATTTTGTTTAGCCATTTATAGGTTATAAAGATTATGATAATATGCTCAAGTATACGGTAAATATAATCTATGAATGTAATTTTAAATAAAGGATGTAAAATCGATATCATTTTATTTTGTGAATAGTTATTTCTTGTGTGAGACGTATAAACGCAGAAAAATATAAGTGGTTCCAAGGACGAGGAAAACGAGTAGACAACAGTTTATTGCAGTATGGTAATATTATATAGTATGATTTATTTTTTACTCTTTAACTATAAACTATATGTGATGTACAGACTATGTACTATGTAATATATAATTCACTAAACGGTGAAAAGTGTCAAAATAATTAGGTATAATATTATTAATCAGAATAAATACCAAACTCGTTCAGAAATAACATACCTATCTAATATTATTCTCAGTCATGACTTATAAACAAAATGAAAATATATGGAACGTTGACGATTTAGAATTGAAGATCATCAGGTATCAATAATTTAACTAAAATTGTATTTCAAAGGGGGCGTGGCGATGGCTGGGTCTATCAAACAAAATACCCGCATATAATAAGTTTTGTTCGCAAATATTAATAATGTATAACAACCAAAATTATTGTTGATAGTAATAATATGCTATATGCAATAAGCATTTAATTTTGTATACCTACTCAATTATATTGTATAAATAAGAACAACAGTTAATATTTTTTGTGGTATTTCGCTAAAACATCCCAAATATTTTTTTTAGTAGGTAATTTACAATTTGTTTTAGAATGTTTAATTTTCATATAAATTGACTCAACATGAAATTAATTTATATGTTAAATTAAAATATACAAATGATTTAGATTTAACAGTAAACAATCTAACTAATATCATACAAACAGCTGCCTGCTGGGCACTCACAAATTAAATGAACTTAAGTGTACTTCATTCAATCCCCCCAATCATAGTTAATTACTTAATTATAGCTGAAAACGCTGTATTAGTGAAATAGATTTTACTTCATCAACACAATATTACAATAGCCTGGTAAAAATCCTTACCGAACATATTATGGCATCTTTCGAAAATCATTTAACCGATCTCTCTACAAAAGATGGTGAATCTATGACTGTGTGAAGCAACTAATAAAGCGTTTCGTAATAAGTCTACTAACCGTCTAATCTAAAAATAAACTGTTATTTATGTCCCTACAGAATCAGGAAAAGTGGAAATATTTAAGACTAACCTCTTTGACGTTTTCCGACCTCACAAATTAATAAATAAATATATTA
Organism: Nasonovia ribisnigri; assembly: GCA_027563435.1. Taxonomy (NCBI): domain Eukaryota; kingdom Metazoa; phylum Arthropoda; class Insecta; order Hemiptera; family Aphididae; genus Nasonovia; species Nasonovia ribisnigri. The sequence goes on along the minus strand of JANEHU010002485.1, from coordinate 93,667 downwards.
TAGATAATAATATTAATTAGCATAAATTATGAGAGAAATTAATAGGTACTCATCGTACATATTATCCAGTAAAAGTGAAAATAATATACTTTTTTTTTTTTGTGGTATCGAGTGCCAGAGGAGGAACCGCGTTAGCATTACTTCTCCTCTGGCACCCATCGTTTATTGACAAAACAAAACAGCGGTTTTACGAGAATTTGTCAATTATGTCTATAGTATGCCCCCTCGGCCTGGTGGACTTTCCGCAGCGAATGCTGGTAAGTATCTGACCACCAGGGGACAAGGTCCGGGGAGCTTACATCAAAAATAGTTATTTTTAGAGCAGTTGTAAAAGACAGTGTTGCTTATGGCGATGCCTTGTGTGTGAGGTCTGGTTGCGGTCCGGGGTGTCTGGTCATCTCTCAGCTGCCTGTCTTGCCCTTTCCTCCGTCTCCTTCAGGGACAGGATCTTCTCCACCATTCCATAGAACAACCTGAACGCTTCTTCGGCGTTAGAGAGTAGCATTGCCCTCTCCGCCGGGTCCTCTGGGAGGTGGTCGAAGTCGGGCCCACAGAGGATCCCGGGGAGATCGGCGGCACTCGGCCGGTGGCCTAGTCTGACGCCCAGTTCATCGCGGAGTCCACTCCAGTAGGGGCATATGAACAGGGTGTGTTCAGCTGTGTCGTTGTCATCAGGGCAGTGCCAGCACGATGGGGTAGTGGCTCTTGCCATTCTGTGCAGGTACTGCTGGAAACAACCGTGGTTAGTCAGTGCCTGGGTCATGTGATATGTCAGAGGCACCCTTGGCACGGTTCTTTCCAGCCATCTCCTCACATTCGGTATGGCTTGGCGAGTCCACTCACCTTTCTCGGTTGCGTCCCACCTTTCCTGCCACCGGTCGATGGTAGACCTTCTCTCTTGCCGCTTGATGGCTGCCTTGGATGAACGGGGCTCCCCGGGTTCGATTGGGGCGTGTAGACGGTCCCTGATTTTGAGCCTTTCCAAGCCCATGAGGTCCGCTGGCGGCATGCAGGCCAAGATCAGAGCAGCCTCGTCCGAGACGGTCCTGTAGGCCCGGATCACTCTTAGGGCGACTACCCTCTGCGGTCGGATCAGATTCGCCTTGGTCCTTGCTGTTTCGGCCACTTTGGTGGCCCACACTGGAGCCGCATACAGTAACTGACTCTCGACCACGGAGGACAGGAGCCTGCGCTTCCATTGACAGGGTCCCTTTAGGTTTGGCATGAGCCTTGACAGGGCTGCTGCCGAGCGGGAGGCTTTCTTTGCTACTGCATCTATATGCGGTGCGAAGGTGAGACGTTGGTCGAGAATGACCCCGAGGTATCTCAAATTCTTGGCAATCTTTATCTGATGACCGCCGACCACCAGGCTTGGCGGGACGTACGCGCGTCTCTTAGTGAGGAGAACCGCCTCGCTTTTTTGATGGGCGAGTTGCAGGCCCCTTTGCGTCATCCAGGTGTCGATGGTCCGTAGGACGGGGTTGATCTTGTCCTCCAGCAGTTGGCCGGTCCTGGCCACGCCTATGACGGCTAGATCGTCTGCAAAGCCCACCAGGTGGACGCCAGGTGGCACTTGCATTTCCAGCAGCGAGTCATATGAGACGTTCCACAGCGTGGGGCCCAGGACTGACCCCTGTGGGACTCCACAGGTTACTGGTCTGGAGGCCATCTCTGCTCCTGTCAGCAATGCCCTATCTGAGAGCCATGACCGAATCATTTCCACGAGGTATTCGGGGGTGTTCTTCTTCCTCAGGGCTTCGTCGATGACGGGCCATCTCAAGGTGTTGAATGCGTTTTGTACGTCGAGTGTCACAAGAACGCACAAATCCTTTTGGCCGGATCCAGATGCAGCCTGGGCGGCTACCTCGAGGACTTTGGCGATCGCGGATTCTGTGCCGACACCCTTTCTGAAGCCGTACTGGTTGGGGGCTCTTCTCCGCTCCCGGGCGTCGAGGTGGTCCTCCAGCCTTTGGAGGAGTAACCTTTCCAGTAGCTTCCCAGGGGTGTCTAACATGCAGATAGGTCTGAAACTGGAAGGGACTTCCACTGGCTTGTCCGGTCCCTTGCGCAGCAGGACGAGACGGGCTTTTTTCCAGCAAGGCGGAAACGTCAGTGCGCGGAGACAGTTATTGTACAGCCTGAGGATCCCACGAGGCCGTGTGGACAAGAGGAATCTGAGGACCTCGTTGGGAATTCCAGAAGGTCCCGCCGCCTTGCCCGCCGAGAGCCGTTTGGAGGCTTTGGTCAGTTCTTCCATTGTGAAGTCGGGAATGACCCTCGTGAACTCTGGGGCATCGGTTGCGGGGTCGGATAGTTCAAAGAGGTTGTGGACCGCTGCTGAAGGTGCGGTGACCCAGTCCGTGACGGGGGCTGCAGGGAACAGAAAGTCAGCAATGCCAGCCTCTCTGCCCCTGGATCCGTCGCCAGAGACGCGACGACCGAGTTTCCTCATAACGAGCTTGTATGGTCTGCCCCAGGGATCAGTGTTAACTTGGGAGCAGAGTTCGGACCAGCATTTCTTTTTAGCGTCGCGAATGGCTATTCGGAGTTTCCGTCTGGCACCCGTGAATGCGAATCTCGCCTCCTGCACGCCGGGCTGACCCGCGAGGTTGAGGCGTCTCTGGTAATTCCTGCGGAGGGACAGGCTTTGCCTCCGCAGCTCTGCAATGTCCTCTGACCACCAGAACACTGGGGGCTTACCCGGTGGGCCTGACCTCTTCCTTGGCATGGAAGCTTCACAGGCTGCGGTTAAGTAGGCATCCAGCGTTGCCGCCGAGGCCAGTGCTTTGCCTGCACTTATCGGACCGACGACGGGTATCAGGTGTGTGAAAATAATATACTACCCGACTCCCAATTCAATTTCCGGCAGTTACCTATTCTATTGTTCACCAAGCACATAATAGTTAATTCTATTTCCTACTCCATTGATAAAAAATCATATATTGTATACTTGTGTTTTCCTTGAAATAACACAAGCATTCGATAAGGTTAGAATAACGGCCTGATTTGTAAATAAAAAAATTCTTGCACCCATCACCTATTACCTTATTATCAAATCATACTTAACTGATTGTAATTTCGAAATCTGTTATCTCAAATGCAGTATCTATAAATTATATATAGATACCTACTACCTCCATTCCAAAATATTTTACAACATATTCAATCGAGATCAACTTACTGCATCTAACATGTAAGTATAGCTGAATTTGAAGATGATAAAGCAATCATATCTATTAATACTGCATATACTCTTACAGAATCCAAAAATATATTAAATTACTCAAACCCGAATTAAGATAATTATGGGCCCGGGGCCAATAGTAAGAATATATTCATTATCTATTATCCATAATATATTATATTATAGAAAACGTACTATACTCGCCAGGGGCCCAATATTGTTTGATATCCGTTGTGGGCCCGAGGCCATTTAATTTCATATACAAACAACAATTTACAAAACCCTCTTACAACCCATATGGACCAACTGTCATCAGCTTGGGGGAAAACACCTATCCATTAAAAATTCTAAAGTTAGTAAAATTCAAACCTTTCAAAATATTATCTTCACATTTCTCACCATACACTCCAGAAACGGATCTAAAAATAAAATTCGAATACTCAATGAAGCTAAATTTGTTCATAAAAGATTTCATAATAAATTATTATTCCATAATTCAATTATCCTATAATTTTTTTTACGTGTAATCGCCAAAATATTTAATTTAATTTCAATTTCAATTTTTATTTTTATTTAAGTAGGTGGATAATTTTATACTGATCTAATAGGTGTTTTATAATAAATATTATTTTTTTTGATATGGTTTTAATTTTTTTATTTTTACTGCTAATATTTTTATTGATTGGTTTATTATTTTTTTTACGTCCAAACAGCTACGTCTATTTTATTTTTAACGTGTTTCATGCTTGAACTCAAGTCTGATAATTTATAAGTATTGATAATCATTATACAATATAACAATATTATACATTTATACCTAACCCGTAATTCGTATAGGTATGTTTGCAGTAAACATGGGTTTTATTTTGTTTTATTATCTACGTTAAAGACAAATGACAATCACGATATGTATGATAAGTGATAACATTTCAAAAGCATTCAGAAAAGTATACTTTCAGTTGGTTATTTTATGTATAACAACTAACAAGAGAAGATTACTCGAATAGAGGAAAAAATATTAGTATTGCAACTGACGTTTTTTACAATTTATAGATATACTATCATACCAAATACATGCAAATTATGTACGCATTCGGAATAATATTATATCTGAAATACAAATATACAATTAGATATTTTAAAATGTAAGTACCTAGTTTAGTTATATAGATATCAGATATGTATATTATATATACTATATAGATATATAATATTGGTAATGACATTTTATAAAATAGTACCTAGCTATTTATACAAATATGAAAAGTTTTCAAAATTTTAATTTTCAATTAAACTCAATTAATATCGTTCATATCTATTAGTAAGTTATTTATGAATTATAAATTGGGTAAAAATATTAAAATTACGTAGGTACAGTACGTATAATTGTAGATAGTTATCATATTATTCATAAGGTATTGACTAATAAGGTATATATTATATTATCAAAACACACAATCCAATTAATTTTAATCGAGTTCAACGCGCGTATATATTATATAGTTTATCGCATTATAACCCAATTAAATCGTTTTAAAAATATGTATATTTTTACAATTTTTATTATTTGAGAACAAAATATGTTTGTAGCGTATACGTGTATGATTAAACTTAGTCTAAATATTATTGGACATACATTTGTCTAATATTTTCCAACTACAAATACAAACTGATTAATCTAAAATAGATATAAACAAGACGTATATGTCAATGGGATTCTGAGCAGAGCTATGAATGTATTTTTACTATAATACATAATATATGTAAGATAGGTATGCTACATGCATTTATGAATTAGGTATCTTCTAATAATGATTAAGACTTAAAACATTATATATTATACTGTCATCATTGAAAATATGCGTTCTATAGAACGTTACATTATAAAATGTATATATAGGTACCTACGCATAAAATACAGTAAAGTAAAAATCTAATAATTTTGTAATTTACATCTTCTTGAAAACCGTGCACAAATCGCCATGACCAACTTTGAAGTTTGTGACGTTCACTATCGTAAAACGTTTCATTATTACATTTGTATGTTATTGCGTAGTGAGTATAGGTACTTTACTATGCTGTAGATGGCTGTAAAAATAAGGTAGTTTTTATATTGATTCACGAACTAACGCGATATTGATAAATTTAAATATATAATATTATGTGTAGGTATAATAATTAGTTGACTTCTGCCATTGTTAGAAAACAATGATAACAATAATATACCTTTCTACAGGTATACGTATGTTAATAATCAGACAAATTTACATTAAAATTGGCCATATAATAATATTTAGCATGCGGCTACATAATATAGTATATTGATAGATATTTGCGTTGTAATAGTAAAAACACATTCATTAAAGAACATCTAGTTATTCAGTATAGGTACACTTGTAGCTGCACAAAACTAAACAGGCCGGTACAATTCATTTGATGTTTCAATATTCATATTGAGGCAGGGGTAGTGAGGTCATACAATACTTTTTCGCCTTAACGGATTTTTCATCGTATGTTATGCTTATCTTAGGACACTGTCATAATGCGCGCGGTTGAAAGCTCATAATAAATGAAAACACGAGTGGTAAAACGTCGTCATAGTAATTATGGATAGGTACAAAAAATGTGTTAAAATGTTTAGGTACCTAAATCATATTGTTATGTATATTGTATAGAAACTAAATCGAACGTTAAATTTATCGTTACAAAAAATGTCTTAATATTCCGAGATGAAGAGTTCAAAATTTACAATAATAAGATTATGGATAGTTGGAATGCAATAGTTTTTTTTAATACAAGGCTCTTCATATATTGTTACAATGACATTTGAAAAATATTAAAAATCCATAGTCACAGTTTTTTTTTATAAGCATTTAAAGCTTAAATCTTGACAAAATACGTAAAAATCCCGAAAATTTGCAATTTATCTTGAGCTAGAAATTCACAAAAATTTTGTTTTTAATATCTAATATTTGAAAATGTAATACAAGATTCCTCATAAGTTAAGTTCATATTTTTACAACATTCACTCGATTTCTCATGTAGCGATTTTCTTATTTTGTTGTAATTTAAAAATTAATAACTGTAGATAATATACTTGAAATTAATCATATATTCATTTAATCTATTCAAATACTTCATAACATTTTTGAAATATTTTGACTCGTTTTGAGCTGTTTACTGACTTATTTTTTTTTTACAATTTTTTTAGTTTTTTTTTCTATAAATATATTGAATTTTCTAATAGCCAAGAATAACGATTTTAGTTATTTTCTAGTAAATTTTATAATATTAATTCAACTTACAGGCTACCGTATTAATAATAAGAAATAACAATATAAATATAATATAAAAATGCATACTGACCAACCGTCTCAGTTTACAATCGCTTTTTTTTGTATACAATGATATAATATCATTGAATTCAAATTTAATATCATCTATTAAACTGTACAGCAGAGTGACATCTATTTACCTGCTTTTTTTTTAAATTTAAAGTTGTAGTAGCCAGTAAGTATACTTAGTTCTGATGAATACTCAACACATACACCTATACTAACGTCCTTTCCTATTAATTGTTAAAAACGAGTTTTTTTTCAATCACACATGCATCTAATTAGAACCTACTTTCTAAGTATTTTAATTTATATTTAAAATTATTTTATTTATAAAATTTTTTTTTGAATTTTATATTACGTTAGCATTTTTGCACAGATAGTACTCAAGCCCGGATTAAGACTTTTGAGGCCCCCGTATGAAAAAAAATAATGTATATATATTATGTATCTGTTATAGTAAAAATATATAGGCACATATAGCAATAAATAATGAATAAGGTATCACTTTGTTTATAAATTATAATTTACAAGCTTTTTTCCTCGCTAAATAATTTTTTAGGTAATTTATGCAATGTATGCTGCTATAACACAAAAAGTAATGGACAAATCTGAGGCCACTAAATAAATTCCAATTATCGAGGCCCTGGGACCATGGCTTCCCCTGGACCCCCCCCCCCCGCTTAATCCGGGCTTGATAGTACTTATTTAAGTACATATTATATTTTATAGCATTGAAATAAATACACGCTATATTTAACGTCCAAACTTCCACTGAACGACAGTATATTCTATTATAAAAATGAAACTAAAAAATCTGGGCAATGTACTATCGTAATGGCTAAATATTCTGAGTGTTGCGATGAATGTATTAATCTTACAAAGATGTGAGTGTTTTTTTATTATGTGTCTGAAGACACTTTTACTAGTAGAAAAGTGCTCTAATTATCAACTTCCAGAGAGGTTTTTCGTAACAAATTGGATCTAGTTTGTAAATTTGTAAATTTTTCAGAATACTTTAAAATAAAATGGGGAGGGGAGGTAATACGAACATAACCACGGATATCCGCTAAGAGTCATTTTCCATTGTATACAATGATTAATCATTGAATTAAAACTTAAAACATCCATTACAGTGAACTACTCAATGACAAGATATACAGAGAGGTACATGAGTACATTACTTTTTATTTTGTTTTGTACTTATGGGAAACTACATTGGAACATAATATAATTTTCCGGCGTAACAAGGTCTTGTTTGATATCGTTGATGTGGCTTAGAACTCACGAATTACAATACGAAATAACAAAAAATGTATTTGTAACCACTCACGTCATACTCATCCGTCTCAAATCACATACATCGTGCACGATACACGTGAATTAGAGTATTAGACACATAGTATAATTAATACACACATAACGCACTCGTACTATAATGTCTACTGTTTATTATATGATTAATGTTTATGTAATACATCGATGATTATGATATTTAAATATATTTAATAGGTTTATCTAGGTAGGTACTTACTACTTACTATAGTAATATTTTAATATTATCGTGTTGTACGTGTTAATGAATCGATATAGAACTACTAGTTTCGTTTCATTGAATTTGGAAATACCTATATTAATAACAATACTATTATGATGATCGAAAATAGTTGGGCACCAGTTAGTACAGTAATTATTATTATTAATACCAATATAATTATTGGGGGGACCTCTTGGTTAGGTTAGCCTTCGAAGGTGTAAACTGGTTGCCCCCTCTCATCTACTGCTGTAGCAGGTTGTCTGTTCGCCGCCGACTCTGTGGTCTGCATTATAGACTTTTGTTAATCTGTTCGTACCATTCGTAGCTGCACTAACTGGTGAGTTTTAATTATTTTAATTCTTCATATTATTTGTTATTGTTTTGCTTATCATAGCCTGAATCATATTATGTTATGTAAAACATCAAAAATATTTTAGTATAATAGTTTACGTTAGGTAGGTTAACATTTTTATTTTAGTTTTGCTTATGAAATTTAGAGTAACAAAAACTTAACATTATAAATACAAACATAGTATGTATGTATCTTAAGTTGATATTTTTATTGTTTAATAATGCATTGATGAATAATAGTATTGCCTGTATTCACGGAAATTGTTTTTATTGTATATAAAAAAGTTATAGATTAATTCAAATTATTTCAACATTTTACAATAATTCAATAAAGGAGTTAAATTGTTTTTGAATCATGTTTTTTTTTTATAATTGACTACTGGTTTAATAAGTCTTGGAAAAAAAAAAACATTAAACATAATATATGATATTACATTGTTTTGTGTCATTACTTGATGTAAGCAAATCATTTTAATATTAGTTAAAAGTACGAAAAAATTTAAGTTCTGCACTGTTTATAATAATAATCTAAAATAAAAGACGAAATAAGAGTAGAGATGCACTTATATAAATATATAATTAATTGTTCAATCTTACATGGGATGCGTTTTTTTACTAAAAGTATAGTTGCATACAAATAATATATTACCTATGTACTTTGACATTTAATCAATTTACAGCTAAGGCCTACCTAAAATGCGAGAAATATGTGGAATAATATTATTCGATCTATCGAAGAAGTTTTCGGTGAAAATAAGAATATTTGTCAAAATAAAAATAATGAACACATAATTAAAACAACTTTTAAAAACCTGTCTCGCACACTTTCTGATTATTATTTTTTTATTATTAATAAATAATAAACATATTATAACACGAGAAACTATATAACTTTTAATCATTAAATAATAATATATTTCTGTGGCATAACTACATGTATAATTATTTTTGTATAATATGCTAATAATGTAAATATTTGTGTGTTAACATCAGCAAAATAATATCAATATCCACACAATTCATAATATATTATAATACAAGTCATAATATTCATTACTGATTACCTATACAGTGTAGATGTTAAGAAAACTAACATCAAAATCGATTTTTAATTTATATCACTTAGGTACACAGCTTAATTAACACATTTTAATTTTTATATAACATGTTATATTTACTACGGTAATGGCATACTAAATGTGTTTCGAAAATTGACGCGGATAAAACTCTGCACCTATGTAATACTATATAATTTATTATGGATTTTAATAGGTACGCCAATAAATAGGTATATTAGCATATTGGAGGTATTATCCTGCTCAGATTCAATATCATTAATAGCTATAATAATATATAATCGGGACCTTGACGTTTCAACGATCTTTAACGATATCTGATGTAGGTGCCTAGACCTAGTACCAAATTAGACTGTTTAGCTAGTGTTGTACAATAAAAATACCTATTAAACCATTGTGTATACCTATCATTATTCATTATAATAGATAAACAATCTTTATCAAGATAAACAATGTTGTTAGTTTTTACTTTTAAATTTCAATGTTGATAATTATTATAATAATATACGATAATATTAAAATAATTCCTGGTTTTCATAAAGTCAATGTACTTTTGTCAAAAACAAGATATACCCAAATCATGTGTACATAATATTATAAAATTATAAACTGTTCGTTGATGCCGTTACAACACGCTAGTCCCTTATTTAGGTATCGCGTATATTTGTTTAAACATTGTTTTTGAGCAATATTTGTATTCATAAAATTTAGTTACTATCTATAATATTTTACGTTGGGCGACATATAAACCATTTAATTTCTATATTCTTGAAACAGCTAGTTAATTTAAACGAAAAACATGCAATCCATAGTTCATAAATTAAAAACCACAAGATTTATGAAATAATAATAATAATAATATTGATTAGTACCTATATATTAAAGGTCATAGGTGTTAATTAATATAAGTGTATTTTAATGGCCATTACATGATTATTACATATAATTGAAAAAAGGTTAAGTCTAACGCCGTTCTTATTTGTACGGGGTTATAATATATTTTTTTTTAAAGTGGATTCTCAATCGACTATTTACGCAGAAAGGCAACAAAATTTCTATAAACAAAAAAAATTTTTTTGCACTGGAATTACTTTTGTTGTAGTGGTTTCTCAATAAATTCGAATCGCTAATACTCTGTTAGAGCGTAATAATATTTTTGTCAAAGATTGACATTTTTACTATTTTATACATAAAAAAAAAACTATTGAAATAATAGTAGGTATTTTAATTTATAATATACAAATAAGTTAAGTTATGTTGACGGTTCAGCCTTTGATATAGATCAAAATTAAATGTATATAATAATTGTTTTTACATTTTACCTACACACAAAATTGTACCTATATGGAAATAAAAAAAATTTCACCTAGAGAAACAACATAGGTAGGTAGTATAATATATATAGAAAGAAAAAGACGAAACGATTAATAATACTAGTTTTGGCATTCGCTCGGGGCCATCGAAAATATCTGTCGATTTGCTGAGATATATATGGGGGAGGCCTCGGGGCAAGAAAAAAGTATGACATTTTTGTTTCGTCCAAACCATCCGACCACTACCTACAGTTTGTTATTCTGTTAAATTTGTAGAATTTAAACACGCTGCACAACGTTCGACTTGATTTTTCCCGTTGTACGGACTGCAACGCATGCGATATTATCGGCTATTGTGCATAACATGCATATTATATTATAACTTATATGTGTACGAAATTATAATAATATTATACTGCAGTGGATCATAGAAAATACTTTCTTTGTGGATGACACAATTTCATCATTCATATTATTCTGATGGGGGTATAATATATTGTGTTAAATGCAATTAAATCCAGACATCGATACGTTTAGCATAATAATATTGTAATAATTATGTTATGATGAATAGTGCCGGCCACTAAATGTTTTAATGTAACCGGCATATTATGGTGTTTTTTTACACCCAACCCTTATGGCCAAATTAAAAAAAAAAAGTATAAAATACTAATCTGAAGTATATCTACATAATATACATTATTAATAACGATAATTCTACTACAGACTTTCACCTTTTTAGAGGTACCCATACTGTTTACCCCCGGCACCCACCTATTATAGATTGAGTATTGATACAGTACTGTGCATTAAAACATTACCCCCGCACCGCCGTCCGCCACTGGCAGTTTATGGATATTATTGTTTTTACAGTAGTAATAATAACGATGTACATGAAATTATTATTCGTACCTTTACGTAATAATTTAAATTTCGCAGAAAAAAAACATTTTACAATGTTATACGCCGGCCCCGGATAACGCATGTCGACCTTCTGCGTCGGCATTTCAGTTTTTCCACCGATTCGGATTCGATGGGCTCGCATTGTTTTAAATAAAACGTTTCGAATGCCGGAAAACGCGAGCACAATGTGAAAGCCGTACATAATATTATATACATAGTAACAGCCTCAGGACACGGGAAATGGCCGAGACCTTGTACCCGCGTCGACGTTCTCTGCAGTATACTATAATATAAATGACTATTATAATATTATAATAATAATATTATTATCATTGTTTGTTTGTTTATTACTATTCAAACACATTCTAAAATATTCACTGCCGATTTGTCCTCGGGTCGTGGAACGGCGTCAGTCTTGTGTTCGCGTTCCGGCGACGACGTTTGATACCTAACGTGGTTTATCATTGGTACCTATTCAACTATATGGGTTCAGCTTTAAATTTTTCTTGGATACCTACATGACTTTATTATGCTGCGATTGCAGTCTACAAGACCTACAAAGTATTTGAAAAATATGTGTGTTATCTGTACAGGCGTACAGCGATAGAAGTATAATGTGGCGTATATTATTATATTATATATCATAGTTTCTAGTTCAGGAATTCAAAATGGTATATAAAATTCGCGAGTATAGGATGTGAACTTAAGGCGCCCGTGAAAATGTAATTTTGTATGGTTGGTGGGGGGTTTAGCTTCCTCGCAACACAGTAGTCTACGTCTAGTCACTATATCCCAGGTTAGTTCCAGGGAGTTCTCAAAACAAGCAAACCTCTGTTCTGTGATAAAACTCAAATAGGTACCAATGCAATATGTAAGTTTCGCAGAAGTCGATACGATACAACATAATTTATATTCTTCTTTTACTGTAGTTACTTTTAGACTAGGGGCAAGTCAGACGGTTAATTATTATTATATTATGGACTTCTGCAGTACAAAAAAAAACATTTTTATATAAACAGCAGGATCAATAATTTGCAGTAATTTATACAATGTGTCCTGAGGGGAGGGTGTGTGTGATAGTATACCTTAAGACTAAAGTTATGAAAAAAAACTGATTTAAAGGTCTCAAGGTCTAACTTTTTTATTTTTTTAGTTAGGGTTATTAAACTTTTTTTTAAAAAACCTACTACACATTTATTGATGTATCATCAAAACTTTTCAACTTTTTATGGGAATTTTCTTAAATTTCAAAACTATTGGTGTGCAATCAACTAACATGTTATGTATTAAATCAAAAACGTACAAATTATTTTTATCGAAAAAGCAACAAAATATCAAAAAATCATAATTTTTGAACGTTATAAAAGTAATAAATTAATAAAATATAAAAGGGTTAGGACCCCTCCCCCTTTAAAGGTTTTTTTTCATATAGGTATTATGATGCCGGCCTGTAACTTTCCCGAGACGCATTGTATAATATGAATATTGTTCCTACATTCGATAGAAATGGATTGTATAATATTGTTAGTTGCAGTCATGCGCGTTTCCTATATATTATGTTTTACCCAACTTTACGGGATAACGACAACTTTCACTTAATATTAATGAATCTCGTTTGTATAATAGATGTTTAATCATGTTTTTAGGTAAAGATGGGGAAAATAGCGTTAGCGATACTGATTTTGGGATGCTGCACATGCGCCGTGTGGTCGGTAAATGACCGACTGCGTGAGGTGTACAGCTGGAAGCAATTGGACTTTGCGTTCCCCGACCAAAAGACCAGGCAGGCGGCCATTGCCAGTGGCGAGTACGTGCAGGCGAACAATTTGCCACTTGGCCTGGAGGTGTGGCGGGACAAATTGTTCATCACCGTTCCCCGGTGGAAGGCCGGAGTGGCGTCCACGCTCAACTACGTGTCCCTCGGATCGGGTAATTATTATTTTATACCTACTATACGCGATAATCGATGATATATTTCAGATATCGTAATGAAAATAATATCAATGAATAGGCGAAACCCAGCTATTTTGTGATAATATATTAGCATTGATTATAAATACTAGTATTTATAATCAATGATATTAGTAACAATAATGATGGTAATGATTAATAATCACGTCAAATGCGCTGACCGCGGCGTCAGAGGACTGCGTGGGATTATTATAATATTACTTTGTGGTATAATCGCATACGATGACCACCGTCGAGCAGCTGACACACATGACCCTAGGCCGTGACGCCGCAGTCCGCGTGTTGCTATATACACCACTCACACGACACACGCATAAATTTATTATCTATCCATCACAGAAACCGAGAAACGTCATTTTCCGTCGCTTTTTTTTTTTTTTACTTTAATCGTATTTACCGTCATTGTGTTTACTGTATTGCATGTCCATTGCCGTTGTCTGTTCGTGTTTGTATAACATAATAGGTACATGGCTACGTATGTGTTATTATATACTTCGGTGGCGGTCGGCTGAAAGTAGTTTATTATATAATGCATAATATGTTATTCCTATGTATTATAATATATTATAATAATATGTAATGAGGATGATGGGCAACACGTGTTGAGATACCCGACCGATAAAATAATATATCCTACTGAAAATAAAAATTCCGACCATAATATAATAACGTAACCACCCGGTTTGATATTTGATACGTCGTGATTACAAATAAAATAAAATATTATAGTTTAAAAATTAATCGTACGATTTTGAGCGTCCACGTACGTTCGAATTCACTCACGTCACAATAATAATATAGGTAACCACTCATAATATTCGAACTATTATAGACAATGAAAAAACGTGTTGTTTCGGATACTTTCTTTTTCTTATCCGATATTTTTTCAGCGATCAACTGTATGAGTGTATAGCAACTATAATAGTGTACGCCAATATCGCCACATATAAATGTTTAATTTAGTTACCTATGTAAAAATATTATGTAATAAATAAGGGCTGTATTTTTATGCGAGTGGGGTGCATGGTATATGTTATGGCAATAGTTGGTGCGTTGAGCTTTTTGTCAATGGGCGTGACAATAACTGCGAATATATTATTATAGTATAGCGTTTGATTTATATATTATAATAATTTAAAATATTATGGTATTGCAAACGTTATCGTGTATATTATATACATCGTGTTCAAAACATTTTGAAACGCTTTAATTACTATTTACACATTTTTATACCTGCATATACATCATCTATACATAGAAATAAGTGATAACACTACTGCACATTTATTAGGTAAAACATTTAATCACCTCGTTAGTTATTAGGTTATGTTAGGTTGGTTGAGGTTAGGTTAGGTTATCGTTCATCAGACTTAATTAATATATAGCTTAATAACCGTTGAACCGTTTTCCAATATTATTAACGCTTTGTAGTACCTATATTTTTATGGACGTCCAGAAAACTGTTCGAGACTTACGTAGATAGCATTATACGAAACGGTACTGTGCATCATAGAATCTATAATATAATATAAAAATAGTAATATAATATCATCATTGCGTAAAGCTGGCGAAAATGTTTTAGTCGATCGTCTGACGATATTTTTATTAATTCACGCTCTGTCGGACGGACCTCTGATTATGCAGCGATAAACGCAGTCTGTTTCGTCTGTCTCAATATTTGGCCCAAACCGTAAATCGTGTAATTATTATTTTACGCTGGACTACCACCAGGCCGGGATCCAACAAAATTAGCTATGTCGCTATATTATGGCGTCACTTACATAGTTTTCGTATACGACAGTAATAATAATATAACAAATGCGAAAAAAAAAACAAAATCCGTATTATGCATTCATTGTCGTAGGTACAAAAACCGATAAAAAAAAATGGGGCAACGCGTGAGTTACAAAATCATTCTACTCTGCGGACACAGTATGTACGCGAATCGCACACATGAAGCGGTACATGATAATGTGTATAACAACAACAATAATAATAAATAATAATAATAATAATTATTATTATTATTGTATCGGTGTTCTCACGGAAAGTGAAAACGACATCATCGTGTATTCGTGTCGTAACACCGTGTCCCGCATTCGACCAACTGTAGTTGAATTATATACATTTTTTATGCTCACACGCGTCTCGTCATCGTAAATCGCTCTCGTATTGTACTTTTTTGCTTCAAAATCGTAATAATAATTGATCTGAACCACTGATGACCGCTAAGAAGTGTCGGTCGAAATAAGCGGGTAGGACGAAAACGAATTGTAGTAACAGCCGTTCCCGGTTGCCGAACGGATTATAAAATATTATATAGTACCAGTATATGTGGTGGTAGAAAAATTTAATCCATTAGTGTAATTGGGTGTGACTGTGTGTTTCTTTAAATCATTATTCAAGTAGCTCACGCGGGAAACACGGCACCTACGCTTCAACTTTGATTGTTTTTGTGTTATTTTTTTGTAGTTAGATGTTTAACTTTGCTTCCATTGTGTAGTCAGTTTTGGTCGAGGTATAAATAGATTGAAATGTATTTATGTGGCAATATAAGTTATAACATAATATTTTAATGTTAAAACCGATTAAAATTAAAAAAATGGTAAAGTACATTTTAATAGAAACTTTTGTTACGGGATAAACAGATTTTGATAAAAAAAAAAAACTGCTGTAATACCGCGGTAATAATAGTCATCTTACATTTTGTTTTATAATGAGTTAAAAATAATTTCTAAAGTTATTGATTTTGATAATTTTAATTAATATTTTTGTAAAACACGCTACGCAGTACGATTTACTTGCTATATTGCATGATTTAAGTCAATCGTTAAGTTTCAGTATATTTTAAATGCAGAATAATTTAGTTTGCATGGTGGTGATAATTCGAATGTACAGAAGATAAAAACTAATATACCTACGTAAGTATATTGAAATATTTAATTTGATATTTATTTATATGGTGTGGTTAAGGAAAATAAAAAATTGATTTCAGATATTAAAATAAATGTTCATGGTTTAGTTCAAGGCAACAAAATGTCATTAAACATTTGAATTGAATAATTCGAACTATAATCGTGAGACATTATTTCAAATTTTATCATATTTTATAGCATTTTATATAAAATAGTTATTGCTCTCAAGTGTTACATATTATAAGAGCACATTTTAATTAAAATTGAATTTCGATTAATACTTTAATCCAACTCATACGACCGAATAAAAACATCACAATATTCATTGTTCGGTGAAAATATTAATATTTTAATCACACACGAAATAATTTCTTCGCTTTTGTGTATTTATTATTTCACCGATTTGCACTCATTATAATAATATTACTATGCATGTATACAATATTATATTGAGTTGTTTATTTTTCTTTTCGGCACGTGGATTTATAGTTGTGTGTGCAAATCGTTTTTGGGGCGTTTCCATAATGCCCACGTACTGCAAGTCACAATGTATTTACGTAAGGACGAACCCTTATGTGAAATCGCAGTTGCAAGCCATTATAATATGTTTTTATACGTAATTGCACACGAGTACATCGTATTTACAGAGTTTTCCGTTAATTATTTTCAGAACCGGAAAACAGATCACCCAGTCTGATACCGTACCCGAATTACGAACAGAATCGTTTGGCGTCCAACATGACCGATCGAATCGTGTCCGTGTTCCGCATCAACGTTGACGCATGCGACCGACTGTGGCTGGTCGACACCGGTCTGAACGATGTGTGGGGCGAGGCTAACCTGGTGCAAACACCCAAGCTCATGGTGTTCGACCTGAACACGGACACGCTGATTAGGCAGTACACGTTCAGACCCGATGACATGAAGCCCGACTCGTTCTTCGCCAACATCATCGCGGACACTACCAAGGACACGTGTGACGACGCGTTCGCTTACGTTCCGGACCTGGGCGGGTACGGACTGGTCGTGTACAGCTTCGCATCGAACACGTCATGGAGGGTGAAGCACCACTTCTTCCACTTCGACCCGCTGTCCGGAAACTTCCATGTGGGCGGCCACAACTTCCAGTGGACCGACGGCATATTCGGCGTGGCGCTGTCCCCGGTCAAGGAGGACGGGTACAGGACGCTGTACTTCCACCCGCTGTCCAGCACCCGAGAGTTTTGCGTGTCCACGCACATCGTCCAGAACGCCAGCATCGCGTCGGACAGCTACTATGAGTACAAGGTGCTGGGCTCCAGAGGCCCAAACACCCAGGCCAGTGGGTCGTCGCTGGACGAGGGCACCGGCGCACTGTTCTACACCCAGATAAACAAGGACGGCGTGGGCTGCTGGAACTCGTTCCGGAACGCGGACGAGTACTCCGCCGACACCAACCACTTGGTGGCGTCCGACAGCCAGACACTCGAGTTCCCCAACGATCTCAAGGTGGACAAGACGGGAACGCTGTGGGTGCTCTCCGACAAGCTGCCGCTGTACCTGTACAGAGGCCTAGACCTTGACGAAATCAATTACAGGATCTTTAACGCCCCCGTTGTGGACATAATCAGGGGCACCGTTTGCGACATCAAATAGATATGAGATTATGATGGTACATACCATGTTACTACTTACCAATTATCTATATCGCTGGTTCCTCATACCTCACGAAATCCAGTACTTATTTTACATTATAATATATATTACGTATGACAATAATTTAGTAAGTGTTTTTTTTATATAAATTATTTTGTATTTTATTGATAAACAGAAGAATTACAGTATTATTGTATGTATGATCATTTTTTTTCAATATAAAATTGTTATTGAACAGTTTGTGTTGTTTTTTACCCATTTTAAAATTATCATTATAATATTATTCTATCGAATACGTTTACTTACCTATCTGTTATTATAAGGGACGAATGTTTTGCACATTTTCATTTGTATGGACAAATATAATTATTATTTCGATCGCGAAGAAAATGTTACGTTATTTTTAAACAGTTATAAATAGCTATATTTTTATTTTACCTTTTTAGTTAAATTACGTGGTTCCATCCGATGTTTTGAAGGATGAATGGCCGCAGTGTTTATATTATAATTTGTTTTTGACTGTCAGAATCAGCGTATAATATTATGTTGTAGTTGAATATTTAGAATATTTTGGAAAAAACAATTAAAAACGTAATTTTTCAATTATTGGGATAAATGACACTCAGTCTATGTCAGGTTCCTAGATACATAGCTAGGTGAAATTTGCTGTCGTAAAAAAAACAAAATTATTAACTGCAGTGTATTTAGTATTTACTCGAAATATAAATTACATTTAAAAATTAATGATTCCTTTATAAATAAATTTGTATCTTACTATAACTGTTCACGTTTTATATATATTAATTTTCTAAATTATTTTATTCATTGTTTTAAAAAATAGTATTTTATTTATTATAAATTATATTTAGCAGATAACTTTATCCACCGTAGAATCCTAAGAAGTAATAATAATTATTATAAACCTAAAGTTAATACTCACTAGTCCTTAGTACAAAAACAAAATAGAAATTTGCTAGAGTACGATCACCAGAAAAAAATACCCAAAAAAACAAGGCCTGAAACTGATATTGTATACCATTTAAAACCGTTAAACACCAAAACCGATATCAAAACTGAAAACAAAACTGAAAAAAATCAATACCGGTAATCAAAACCTAAATTGAAATTGGAAAAAATATCTTTGGTTTCAAGCCCTAAAAAAAACATTAATGCGGTAATTGAAAACATAAAATATAAAATCATGTTGCAATTTTAGTAAATTTTATTCAAATATTTGGACTTAACCTAACCTAATAATCTCAATCTGTATGATGGGTTTTCAAAATATTTCACTATATTTTTGTTGTTATAATTTACTATTTAGTAATCGTTTTCAAATACCACTTTATAGAAGTAAAAGTACCAAGTATTAAGGGGTTCAAAAATTGCCCCAAGTTATGTATTCATTGAAATAATATAGTAAATAAGCAGTAAACGTTGAAATAAATATTTTATGCCCAAACTTTTAGAATGAGAAAGTTTGTTATTAGTTTCTAGTTAATAATCATCACAATTTTATAATAATATATTTTATTGTGGGATTGTGCTGAGGTATGTGAAGCGAGAAGTCTGCATTATATACGCTATCTGTAGGTAGGTTTTTATTAGTATAATATTAATTCATTATAAAATTTAATAAGTTTCTCACGTTACTGAAAATGCGGGAATAAGGTTTTTTGTACTATCTTTGTTAAATAGTAAATACTATTGGTGTGTTGTGTACCTACTTAAAATAAGTTACCGAAAAATACTAATGATATTTTAAAATAAGTGTTAGAGTTGAAATTGGAAATTCCGGTGCTAACACTTTCAATTAATTGATGTTTTACATAGTACCTAAGTATGTCTAATATAGAAGGGCACGCATACACACGACCGTGTTCGTAGTCGACACTTATAAGTTATAAGAATACTGAATAAGTATTGCTTAAGCTATGCTTATATGACTCAAATGAGATTTATAAACGAGACTTTGGCCTAAGAAAATAAAAAATATAACTTAAATTAAGGTTGGTTGAGACCAACCTATATCATTGATTTTAGTTATTATCACAGTTTTTTTTTTTAAATTAATCCACAATACTTATTCTTAAGCATCAACTATGAATACGGCTCTCAGTGTCCATATGTGGGAATAATAAGTATCGTTATCTAGTTGTAATAATTAATATAATTTATGTATAATTTGTACATGGCGTACTGCTATATAATTATCATTATTAATATCTATCTTGGACGTAAACAACACCGGGTCCGAATAAAATTATATTGAACTATTACTGTTTGCCAGTTTAAGTTCTAAATTTGATGGAAAACAATAATTGCACATGTTTTAGTTTCCGATTTTATATGTAATGTATAACATAAAGAAAAATCATAATCGTACATAGTCAAGTCTCAATAACTTGAATTTCAAAGGAAATAAAAATAAATTTGACTTGTGTATTTTTCGAGTTATTCAGGATGTAACAGGAAGACCTGACAAAAAAAAAATGATGCTACATAAACGTATGGCAAAAATTGTGAAAATTATATGGTTAATAAATAATTTAAGAAATATACTTATGTCAAGAAATTCCCAAAAATAATATTTTGAAAAAAGTTATTACGTTGTAAATTAATTTACTCAAAAAAATATTGATATTTTAAAGAATTCTAAAAACTGAACTACTTGGCTTACTACTTTACTATCAAAATTGATCTTAAACAGATTTTAAAAATTGCCTATTTTGAATTTTTCCGAAAAAATTAATTCAAATTTAAAATTTTTATTTTCAGCAGGTATTAAAAAATAAAAATGATTTTTTTTTATATTATACGTGTAGCGCAAGTGACTAAAAATGATGTGCATAAAAAATAAAATTAAAAATTCTGATTATAATTTATGACAAAATTAATTTAATCTGTAAGGCGCTTTTCTGTTACATCCTGTATACATCAAACATAACTAAAAAACACTTCAAGGGACAGGAAAATAATTCGATTTATGGACTTGATAGTGTCAAACCAATTGCCGTCTGCCTATCGTTCATTTTTTTTTAAAAGCTCACCGCCGCCAACTCAGCCAATACTGTCAACAATAAGTTAACTTATAATAACGTGCGTGAATTTGGCTCATTAATTTGACATGTCGTGATAACTGCAGAAAACTTGTACCAATAGCTTGTAACTTTTTGTGACCTTATTTACGCAGGAATCCAATGGTCAAGTCGGGGGAGGGGGACATTTACCACGCACCACCACACCGTCGTAACTCTCAACCTCAAAGTTTTTTCATATTTTAGCAACAATTATGCATTTTATAGGTTCAAATTATAACCGTTCGCCGCGGCTGGTGCCATACCCGAACTACCAGATAAACCGACTGCCGGCCCCCGGTCAATCGACCACCAACCATCTCATCAACACGTACAGGATAAGCGTGGACACGTGCGACCGCTTGTGGATGATCGACATGGGAATCTCGAACGGCACTAAGCTTGGCCAACCGCAGCTGTTCGTCATTGACCTGAATACAGACCGGATCGTTCGGCAGTTCATCATCGCCCCAGACCTGATTCGCGTAGACGGAAACACGTGGTTCCCGGGCTTGTTGGCGGACACGGACTCGGATTCATGTAACCGTGCGTTCGCCTACCTGCCGGACCTCGGCGGCGGCTTGGTGGTGTACGACTACCAGCGCAACACGGCTAAGCGGATCGAGCACCATTACTTCTACTTCGACCCGCTGGCCACCGTGTTCCACATCGGCGGTGTCCGTGTCGAGTGGCCGGATGGCTTGTTCGGCGTTGGCATGTCCGAACGCCACCGGAACGGCTTCCGGACGCTCTACTTCCAGGCAATGGCTAGCACCAGGATGTTCTCGGTGGACACGAGCATTCTGCAGTCGAACACGAGCGGCACGAACACGTTCGAAGAGTACCGGCATCTCGGCCACCGCGTCGCTGGAATGCAGGCTGGCCCCATGTCCGTGGACGAGGCCTCCGGCACCGTGTTCTACGCGCTCGTCAACCAGGACGCGGTCGGCTGCTGGAACCCAAAGCAATATGACCACCTGTCCTCCGAGACCTCGGCCGTGTTGGCACAGGACTCTGACACTCTCGAGTTCCCGGGCGACATCAAGGTGGACAAGGACTCCAACCTGTGGGTGCTCAGTGACAGGATGCCCCGCCACCGGTTCCAGGTTAACAACTTTGACGTGGAAGACGTCAATTATCGCGTGTTCAGAGCGACCGTCGCCGACGCCATCCGCGGTACGGTTTGCGAATCGCCGCGCACACTGACTCGGCCGCCGTCCGGTCCCAACAATCCCTCACGACCGCGGCCCACCAGTGCAAGTGCATGGAACACACCGTCCTCAAGGATGAAGGATTTTGATTAAGGGGTTCATACATGATGCTGCGTATGCACGCACAATATTATTCAATGTATATTTTATTTATTATTATTTATATCACAAAGCGAAAAAATGCTTTAAATACAATCAAAACTTAGGACCAATGATCGATTATGTGTTATTATTTTTATAATTTTATACTGTATAGAGTACATCTTAGTATATGATTTAAAACTGTGAACGAAATACATTTTTTAGTTGTAGGTAAATGTAATATTTAATGATGTAATTTATATGTGGGGAACAATAATTAAACACAATAAGATTTTATTTTACATAAAACTGTTATAGAACATTACAATGAGTCAATCACTATACATAGTCTTTGGATGCAAATAAGCAATCCGCAAGCTTGGGGAAAAAAACAGACAACAAAACAAAATATACATAATAGGTGCGTATTGTGAGCATCAGAGCATTATTTTGTCAACGAATTGGAATACAAACTATTGTTGTTATTTATCGACAAAATCATAACTTTTTGTTGTCCGTATCTTAATAGTTTTTTGCGTATCCCTTGTAATAATTTTTCGGTATGGTCACGATCGAAAAAATGGGCGTAGATGGTAAGGTCAGATCTGATGACGAATTCAACAATGTGGTAAACGGATCGACAAAGAGAGCGAAAGGGTGGCCGAGGTGCCCCTGAGGTTTGTATTGTAAAAAATTTAAAACTAAACAATCTTTACAATAATACCTATAGTTTAATAAGTTATTATTATGGTATATAATTATATAATATGAGGTGTGGTATGGCATGAAAACTAGAAAGCAAGTAATTGTCAGTAAATCATTGAGCAGTTTCAGATTGGTAAAAATTACAGATACATCGATAAACCAAGTAATGGTCGATAATAGGTATATAGTTAATGTTTTACTTTATTAATATGTATTTTTTTTATATCATACATTTTTGGCTATCCAGTCTAAACGCCGAGTATAGCTTTATTGAAATATAGAGAATGTTTCAATTTGATGTTTATTTGATAATCGTTGTTTTAATGTTTTATAAATTTAAAACTTGAAAATCTAAGACGGTGAACAATGTACAAAAGTGTATGGTACGTCTTTCAGTGTAGACATATTACTTAAGATAACATCAATTTTTTTCTAATATAATTCATGAGGTTATTGTTTTTCAACTAGGTATTTAGATAGCATGTAAATTACAAGATGATTAATTATTCATTTAGATAATTCTGATCATAACAATAATAATTCACAGCCAACACTGGTTCATTTGTTTGACAAAATTGTTTATCTTATTTCCAAAAAAAGATAATTTTATATTAAAATATTAGTTTGATTTACTATTGCAAAATAATATTAATACCATAATTGATTGGAAGGTTTTTTAAAACAATAAATCCATTGAATTTTGTTGGGGACAACAGTAGGTATTCGACGAGTAATACCGTGTATGGGTTCTTATTTTTTATTTTTTGCTATAGTAGAAACATTAACATTTCACGTATGGACAATAAATTATATACATTATACAGGCAATAGAATAAATACTGTGTCATCTGTTTTTAGGAATCGTATGACCCGAGTAAACTGCAAACATTTATCAAATTCTAAATCTTTTATCATCTACACACACACACACACACACACACAGAGTATATTGCAGTTTCTTATACTCAAAAGATATACAGTTTAGTCGTGTATTTGATGTTGGTAGGTAACTGATACAGTGAGTTTGTTTTTGACACACGATTACTTTGTTTTGATTCAATACAACTTAATATCCTGACGTTTATGCTAAGGCGTATCATAAAAAAAACATGTTATAATATATTATTATAATTCAATAAATACATTTATTTGATTAATTTGTATATTTTTATTTTTGCTTATTTCCAATTTGTTTCATCTTTATTATCCATCATTATAACAATAGGCACCAATAAACCACTATTTGTGACATTCTAGGGGTAGGTAAGACACAAACTTTATACTACTTATAAAGCAAGATTATAATACATTCGATAAGAAGTTGAATCCTTTATTCCTTAATAATAAAAAAAAACACATTCCATTTAGCACTGAATGCAAATTATATATAATGTAGAAGTTGTAGAACAACGGATTTCAAACGATTTTTGGGAGATCGTTTTTATTGGTAGGTTAAACTACTGTTGGCAAAATATAGGTATAATGAGATGAGCCGATAAAACTCGCCCAATCTACCTTTCAACTCATCTGTTTTAGAGCATTATATTACAATACGAGAGAAGTTACTTAAACATGGTCGTATGTAAGTATATATAGGTACACAGTACTTACGACAAAGCGTAAATACTACTTACCTATATGGCTATATGCAATGTCTCCCGGGACACTAGCTCGCTAAACTTCTATACATTTCGATGATTTATTATCATTAATGTTGATGTTACTTCAGTTTCTTGGATAACAAGATCAGCAGAGGATATAAAGGTATTCAAATGAACAATATACGTAAAATACGTTACCGAAAATATTATCATTTGAATGTTGAAATGCTTATATTATTATTATTTTTTAGTGCTAAATGCTAATGCACGTTATTGTTACTTTCCAAAGTGTACGAAAATCAGTTTTTAAACATTTCACAGATTTTATAAAATGTTTTTTGAATGATCAGTTCACAATCCCTTATGCTTGATGCTGTATAGATTAATGCTATAGGTGAAAGCAAACATTTTCATTAGTTTTGGCCATTTCCAAGAGTCAAATAATGATGGCACGTGGACTGCAGAGGATCCACGGATAGAGAATGCGTTGATTCCAACTTTTTGAATTTGAATAGTTGATTGTATAAGTGCCATCCATAAACAAAGATTTAAATTTTGATAGAATATTTATGACAAAGTCAGGAGCAAATATTAAAATATTAAATCTCGCAAAGTAACTTGAGGTTTCCCATCGGTTGTTCATAAAAAAAATTAAAATAACCATTCATATTTTATTCTTTTTTTGTTCACAAAAAATTTAGGAAACCTTGAATATTGTGGATCGTATCAGTATCCCTCCTTTATAAAGACCGTACCAGTTTTCAGTTTACCTCCAAATGGTGCGCCCCTGGACTGAACACCAAATTATATTATGTGGATAATACTGTAAATTATAATATATTGTATATAATTTATATATAACACAATATATTATTATAATATAATTATACATAAATTACATACCTATACCAACTCTGAACTAAACGAATAAGCAAAGGTTTAAAAAATAAAAATAATAAATATTGATTATAATTGTCTATAAAACACAAAATTTGAAAAAAATTCATATTTACGCGAAGTGAATCATTTTACAAGGCATTATTCATTATAATATGATAAAAAATGGCCTATTTCTCTCCCCCATGATTTGGGTTGTATACAAACTGCTTCAGCTTAAACTTAATGTTTAATATAATAATATTTCCTTATAGATACATGAGCATTTCTAAAAAACATAACTGCAATAAATCGATCAATGAAAACTACTACAAATAATTGTTAAAAATCTCATAAATATTACAGTGACTATTTTCTGTACATTAAAAAATCAATGGTTTTGTTATAATTAATATTACATTAAATCGTAATTACCTGTTAAAGTAAAGGTGAAAAGTTCTCACTTTATTATTTTTTTATCTAACTTATATATTTTAGATGTCCATTGTCATTAAAATTATTAACAGCCGTTACAGGAGAGTGATAGTAATTAGCTTTCAATTGTACTGTACATACCTATAATATAATACAATATATTTTAATAATGTATAAAAATAAATAAATAAAATAAATATAAGCCATAGATATACATTATACCCCATGATTAGTTGTAGTTAAAATTGAACTCATCTGATATTTATCTCGGCCAAAACTATATTTATCTTTATAGGTGAGTTTCAGCTCAACCATATTTATTATCTTTATTCAGTTACAATTCACTGCATTAAGAAGATGGCCTTTTCTTTTATTTTACTAGCAGGGCTCAACACTATTTATAGTTACGCTGAAGTCTGTTTACGACCGGACGACTAAAATTGCTGGAGGTGTTGTTGATTTATTGATTTCAGTACCTATATATATATATATATATATATATATACACACACCGTAATTATAATGGAGTCGGCCGCCGCATCACGAGTAGGCATATCTTGGAATTCTTGGAAACTTATTAAAAAATATTATTGTCACCATACCCGACTTGTCGAGGTAAAGTTAGTAATGATAATAAATGCGAGACGTTTAGACGGCCGTTTTTTTTTGCTAAGAAGAAGAACAACAATCGTTCCGCTAAAAATTCTATAACTAGGTTGAGAATTTATTTACCCAACAGGAACCGCGGCTAGTCAACTTATTAATATAATGTACCTAAATATAGGTAGATAGGTAGGTACACAAATAATTAAATACAAAACTTCGTAACATTGTCTACATGTCATAATGTATTTTAACTGGTTATAGTCATGTTACATAATAATAGTATACAATATTATTATTTTAATACATACAATATTAATAAAAAAACATACTCAAGAAATAACAACCTCTCTTTTTGAGGCTTTAGATATACAAATATTATTATTTAAAATTATCTTTTTTTTATTTATACACATCATTTTTTTTTAAATATATATAAAAACATGTTTAACGATTTACTTCTTAATTATTCTTTGTACACAGTTGTTATTAAATATTTTGTTTTTATTTTACACACCTAATACGGTGTTATGTTTTCCATGTTTTATGAGCAACAAATTTAAACAAAGAAAAGTTATCTCAAACCAATTCGCTAGGTTTTCTAACATAATAAATTACTTAATTTATAAATTTTAACCTACGATTATTGAAGTCACAATCTAATCAATCAATAATTTAATATCATTAATTTTTTTATTAAATTCTAAAAGTCATATTTTTAAGGATTCATTATTTCCTTAACCTATTTAAATGTAAAACTATTTTACGAAAATCACTATCAGTAAGTACATTTGTCAGACACTAAAAATACTTTTTGCACATATACTTAAAATATAGTTACCTACATATAATTGATGTTTATTAAATCAATTTTATTTATGAACATTCACATTATTCACTTAGATACACATTTTACTTAGAGCCGAAATTTTTGCCGTTAAGCATGGAACATTTACACAATTTTTTAGTTAAATATTATTTTATTATTCTAAATGGTGTTTTTAAAGGACTTTGTTTTTGGATAGGTATATTTTAAAAATATATTCAAGTGTTTGTACTAATTCATGTTTTAATATAATATATAACTGGTGGTCAATCGGATTATTTTCACATTTTGTACTCCTTTGTGACGAACAATGACAGATTTAAACATGGTTAATGGAATTGTTATGGATTATGAATCAAATATTATGCGATAATAAATATTATAGATTTAGTAGGTACTACAGTCTATAGTAAAGTAATAACATTTTTATTTGGCTATATTTTACAAAAATTAATAAAAATATTAATTAAGTTTGCAAATAATAATATCTATTTTCATTCGATAATTTTGATAAAGATAATGAGGAGTACAGTTTTATTTGGTGTTTTTGTAAAGACGCATATTTCAACATAGTTGAAAAATACGTTATTATTTGTTACTATTTATTATTTGTTATTATTTGTTAACTTATTACTCATTGAACTTGAATGTCATTGATGGGTACTAATATTAAGAACAATATTCCCATCACTAGTTATTTTTGAAACATTTTTAATTTTATAAACCTAACTTACAAAGTTTAAAAAGATAAAAATCCAAACCCCAGGTAAAATCACTTAATGAAATGTAATTCTATTTTATGTTTTATTTTGTTATTACAATATGTGATTGTATGTCAATTTTTAATATGATTTGATTATAATATAATTGGTGATAATTTCTTTGATAAAAGAAAATTTATTATCAACAATGTCTGAGTAATTATTATCGATTTGTTTTAACTTTTGTTCAATGATGGTTTGGGAAAAACTATTATAATCATAACTTTTTTTTTGTATTTAAATAATAAATAATAATTGACGATTGATTTGCCAATACATTTCTATATTTAAAAGGATTTCAAATTAATTTATAAAAAAAAAATTATACAACTAATCTTTTTAGCTTTTTGAGAAAGTCACCATTAGGATTACAAATATTTTGAGCAATTATTGCTGAATTATCAAAATGATTCCCAAATGAAAAACAAATTTGAAACTAGCAAAGCATTATTTTTATATTTTAAACTTAAATTTAAAAAAAAATCTTGAAATTCTATGATGTATTTATAATTTATAAAAATGCAACATGAATATTTTGGATTTACTACGCCAATAAGCGAAGGTATCGATAAAAACCCACTGTTCATAGTTCTTATACCGATTATTGCTTTTGCCTGGTACCTACCTCTAAATCAGATATATGTGATGATAGGGGGAAATACAATCTTTCGGTGTTTTTAATTTATAATAACTAAAATTTAAAATAATTTAAGCTTATTAGTACCTATGGGCTATGATAATATATTAGAAACAAATAAGCAAAAAATTAAAAATATTTTTACTATGATATTTTTGCAGTTAATTTTTTTATATAACGGTGTTTTTATTAACTGAAGTGTGATCGGGTTTTTGGTAAAAAAATATACAAAACATAACTTGTTATGAGTCTTAATCAGATTAGTACAGTTAATGACATAGGTATACCTAAATTATATAGTATTATTGTTTTAGTTTAGCTTAAAGTGTATCACAGTGTAAATAAAAACCGAATGAAACATTTTATTTAGCAGTTTAATCAATCACAACTGATAAGTTCTATGTAAATTATTTTATAGTAAGTGGTTTTGTTAGTTTTTGAATTCTATTAAAAAGTAATTATAAATGCAAAGGTAGTACAAATTTAATAGTAAACACTTGATGATGACATAAATATATAAAAAAAATATGAACACATTTTTATCCAGTAAATCTCAATTCAATAAAATTACTACCTATTCCATGTACTATTATGTTTACCTTTACTTTTTAAAACTCAATATTCAATAATTAACGACATTATTAAATGTGGCCATATCAATATCTATAATATAGAAATACATTTAAAGTAAATTATAGTTACATTCTCATATTCCTTTTTAATGAAAATTATAATCAATGAATACAAGATCTGAGATCTGGTAGAGCTAAAATTCTTAACAAATTATATTAACTTAAATGATTGTGGTAACGATAAAATATATATAATATTTAAAACAAGCTCGTAAACAATATAGCTGATAGGTAAACAATATTATGGACTTTTTATATTTTATTATTCGTAATAAAATTATAATACCTACATAAAAAAATCTATTATTATAAAAATTAAATAACCTTATAAGTTAAAATTAATTTTTCTATATTAATAAAAGTTTGGAAGTTTTTTCTAAACAATAGAAGCAACTAGAATTTACTTTCCCATAAAACATTATTCTTAACAATATGTTATTTTAATATTATGTATTGAACATTTCAAATTCACCACCATACTTCCTTATCAACCGAATACTATTAAACATATTGGTTTTTGATGAAACAATTTTGATAATCAGATGTCGACATAAGAACTTTTTCTTTACATTCATGCGTATCCAAAAAATAAAAACTTTTAACTGATGTAACATGACTTAATATTAATTTGGGTTTAATATTATACATTCCGATTTTTGATCTTTTATAATGGCCCCTCTAAAATTTGCTTATCAGAGATTGGTGTCATTTCGCTTAAATAATTATCAAAATGTTTTTATTTTTCCAGTTTCAGTGGATAGTTATTATTTATCTTTCATGTCTCTCACAGTATCTGATAACTGTATTTCAGTATACAAAATAATAGGATCCTATTTATTACACATATTATTATCTTATCTACATTTTAAGATACTTTACTATTTTGGCTGTTTTAAAATTAAAAAAAACTAACCTAACTTATTCATATTTAAATAATTAGTTATAATATTCATTGGATCAATGAAAAATAAAACAATGTTTTTGATATTGTCTATACTGTATCGAAAATAGTGCCAGAAAGACGAATTAGTTATCTAACATATCGTAAGTTACTTCACTTTAGTTTTAGGATTTTGGTATATCTAGAAAGGTTATAAATGTTATAATATAATAAAATAGGTATATTATACTACATATAGACATAGTCTAATTTTTAAACATACCTAATGTATAAAATAAAACTAATGGTTAACTTAATATATTATAACTTGTTAGGTATTTTGTAATTACCCGAGATCGTGTATCGTCTGTCAATATCCACCAACCATTACTCATTAATATCAAACAATTTTCTAAAAATAATATAACATTACGGATTTTTAAATGTTAGAATTGCGAGTGTTAAAATAATTCATAATAAAAACTTAAAAATGTATAGAAAAGTTTTTTAGGTAAACAAATTTGTTGAAGGACCTAATATAACATAGGTATTTTGTAATATTTAAACCCTCGCATAATGTTTAATGTTATGATTTATGTAAGACAATTATTATTTTTAATAAATAATAATAATTGTAGATATTCAAAATAATCATAATTTCAAATTATATTCATTTTAAGTTATTTAACTTAAAATTTATGATGGGCAGTAGTGATCATTTTTACAATACCAAATAATAATGAAAAGAATAATAACCATTTTGATAAAATTGTTATAATCATTATAATAATAATAATAATAATAAGATAAATAAATAATTTTATTTTAACTATTCCGTTTATAATATTAGAGTACGCAAAAAACAATCTAAATAATATTTTAAAAAACAGGGTGTATTTTGGATGATTAAAATTAAAACACTGTAATTTAATTATTTAGAAGGACTTATTCTTGGCCCGTGATCTTTTTTAACACCCTGTAAATGCGTTGTATATCATAGATTTTTTTTTTTACTAAGCTCTTCGTCGATTTTTTAATGGTATTACAAAAAAAAACTTTTAATATTATATTTCAAAACAACTCATACTCTCTGAAATAAATATTTAACAAAATCATGACTGCCATATCGACATCCAAGAAGTGAACACAATTTCCGAGTCACTCAACAATTATGTGAGGCGCAGAATACATTACGGCAACAGTAGCTACTAATGTGAAAAAAGTGAACACTATCAAACAGAACCTGTCCACTACCATCGCTGCGTATTTCCAGTCGTTGATCACTTCTTGGTCGTCCTGTTGCTTTCGCATGTGGTCAGTGATGTACCGCACTTCATGCAATATGAGTTGCAATTCTTTGGCCGAGTAATTGCAGACGCTTCTCGACTCGGACGCCGGCGACGACGAACTGGCAGCTCCGTTGTTGTACACGCGGTGTGATAAGACGCTCGCTCGAAAATCATCATCTGTATAATCGTAATTAACCGTGTATTAGAAATAAATACAATCTAATTACCAATTACGATCTACAAATAAATAATGATAGAAATAAGTAAGAAAAAGGTCTGATCCGTGCAATAAACAATATTGTTCATTAGTCTAATTAGTAAAATATTCTATTTCGGTATTCATAATATTATATACAACTGTACATCGGATATTATACGAGAAACACAGTAAAAAATAAAACTATAGAGCAGGAAGGGTTTTTATTTGTTAGAAGGCTATAAATAAATAAACCATTGCATTCGAAAAACAAATCCGAACGAAGCTTGGTTTACTCTTTCAAGATTTTATTAAAAACGGGTGATTAACTGTACGTAATTACGGAATTACGTATTTATTTACTGCTTATCGATTGTTTTTAAATAATTGTACCTACGTACACTTAAGAGTCCCTACTGACAAATTTGAAAAATTGTTCTTTAAAAAGTAAAATACACGTTCAATTCGAATTCTATAGAGAATCTAGGTAAATGAAAAATGTCGAGCCTTTTATATGACAACAATTATTTTTAAGCTCGTAAAAAAATTATACACAATATACATTATTGCAAACTCTGCATGATAAGGATTCAAAATAAGCACTTCAA
Source organism: Nasonovia ribisnigri (assembly GCA_027563435.1). Lineage (NCBI taxonomy): Eukaryota > Metazoa > Arthropoda > Insecta > Hemiptera > Aphididae > Nasonovia > Nasonovia ribisnigri. Next base: position 61,029 of record JANEHU010002485.1, on the reverse strand, counting down.
ATCAGTAGCTAAATCATACAATAATAATTTCATAAATAACAATACTAAAGTATAAAATGTATGCTGTAATACAGGGGAATATCCAGAGTTATAGTTTAGAGGAAGTTAATGGATATTTATTTCACGAGGATCAAAATATTGAACTAAAATCAGGAAATTGGATGTAGGGAAGTTGAAGACGTAAGAGAACAAAAAATGTCTTTTTCGATTTTTTGAAATTGTCGATTTTAACGAATTTTTAATTTTTGACTACCAAATAGTTATAACAAAAAATAATAACTCCATATTCTACAAAAATGTTAACCTAAAATCATATCAAATATAATTTTTGTAATTTTTGGCACAATATAATTGAGCTCAGTTGTGTTGTAAAAAACAGCTTGACACATAATTTTAGTTATTTACTCATTATACCTAGTATTGCTTTTTTATCCACATTATTATTCATGTCTGGAAAAATTAGTCTAAAAAATAATTTAATCTTAGTGCATCTATAGATAGTATACTATCTATATTATTTTAGTAAATCATAATTTTATTTATCGTATTTGTATAAAATAATTCTGAAATTTATAATTAACAAAACTTGTAAATATTTTGACATATAAGGTACCTACAATAATTTCAACTATGATTTTACTAAAATAATTTGCACTAAAAAAACCTAATGAAGATTATACCATGTGTAATTTATGTGGAAAATAATTTTCTAAATCTATTTTATCAAACTCATTTAGTCATAACTGAATACAAATTTACCAATAGTACCTTTATCTATCACGCAAACAAGTGGACAATTTTATCCTTAAATTATGTCATATAATTTTTTACATTATATTAATACACAGTTTGCCGTTAAGCTAGATACATATGCACTTATATTATGATATTTCATAGTAATTAGTTCATCACCGAAAAAGAGATATAATAGATTAGGTATATACTATGGTCTATACTCAATACAACGTATCAGGCAAACTTTTGGTCTGTTTTACTAAGAAAAAAAGTGTTTACATATTATATAATAATTACAACAAAAAAAGTTATACCAATACATATTATTTATTTATATAAAAATAAAAACTTAGTTTTAAAAATATTCCCAGACATTTCGTGGTTGGGCTGGGGGTGAGAGTGGGAGTGTAAGTCTCTCAGTCACTCCCATAAAGATGCCTCTGCTGTAATATACTAATGTACAATAACATGATGACTCCAAGTGCAATATACAGTAGACACGCAGTTTTATAATGAAACACATATACTACACCATAGCTATAATTTATCAACACGATAAAATTTCGTTCGAAATCGCCTTTAAGATAAAATTGATGTCCCTATTGATCTCCGCAGTCCGTATAATCAATTTACTGTTATAATCTTTTCATAACAAAAATCTTGGAGTATCTAATACAATATTGACAATACATACCATTAAAATGGTTTAGAGGTTTTTAGTAGTTGATAAAAATATATAAGATCACTATATCACACATACATTCGGTCACTGAGTTTTGAAGTTGAGGGACTGAACAAATTTAGAGCAAACATAAAAAAAAAATTCTGTAAACTATCCTGACTGATTTCCTAAATACTGGGAACTGGAGTCAATTATTAATTTTTCTCACAGCCAAATATAAAACCAAAATCGTCAATGATATAGTGATAAAAGTTTATACATGTTATACATTTACCTAAGAATTCATAATAGTGTATAGTCCTATGAAGTAAAATTAGGGTTACCTACTACGAAACAAACTGTTGTTTTTCCATTTATCGTTTTATTAGTAAAAATGTATTTTATTATTAGTATTGTTCTGGGAAATGTTAGTCAAATGCAAAATATTAATGAATTTATAAGAAATTATTTTATGTTTAAATTTACAATTATTTTCATAGCGATTATCATAATTATTCATTAGAAATTATAACTGGATTTTCGTATAATTTCTTAGAGGGGTTTATTTTAAAGTTCAAAGGGTATAGCCCTTCAAAGACCTCTCCCGAATTTCACCATAGTGCCGTGGGTTCATTTATCACGCAACGAGAAAAATTAATATTATCTTTTATCGTAAATATTTCTTATGATTATTGTGTTTATATAAAACGTATGACGTATTAATATTACATTAGTAGATCATTTGTATGTAAATATTTTAAGTAAATCGAAAATGTATTTAGTTTAGAAATAATAATAAAGATCAAAGAGAATAGTCGATTGGTTATAATTTAGAGAAGAGGGATATTCGTCACTATAAGATAACTATGTCATAGTTTAATTTGAGTGAGAAACTATTCAATATATTTCGTTCTGGCCCTACTTTTATTACGTCGTATGTTAATCTGTAATTAAAAATTGATCAAAACTAACGAAGGTTTAATCATCTTAACACTGTCGTATATTATCGACTAAATTATTGTTCTACGTCGTCACACGGGTACACGACTAAACCACTAAACATCAAACTATAATATAATAACCTCATGCCTCCTCTATATAAGCAGCATATGCAATATAGCCACGTAGGTACCTTTACATGGACACATTATTAATTATTAAGAACACAGAATAATGAAAGACCTCTATCGGTGGTCGCGTTAAACCATGATCCAGGTGTAGTTACATAATATCGTATAATATTATAGCTGATGTACTCGCGTGAGGTTTAGACAAAACCAAAATGTTTAATATTTGAAGTCAAAAACAAAGTACGATGGCGGAAAACCGAAGTATATTATATTATAATGCCAAAACGGGGTATATCGCAAAGGTATATAGGTACTAGCCGTGGTGGTCTGGGTCTAAGTAATATAATAAGACCACAACAAGCTCGTGACACGTGTCAATGTAATATCATACATAATACAATATAATATAGTTTATATACTTGTATAGTTATATGTAGATATAGGTTATTACCTATGTGTGCGTACACGTCGGGATCACGAGATGTGTGCAAATATTTGTACTACATACGACGATATTAAATTTGGCAAGTCGCGAATGTAATAATATATGTAAATATTATACTTGGTGAAACTGGGAAGCTGAGCATTATGTACTATACAGTGTTATAAGTTTTAATTGTAACCCGGCTGTAGACAATATAATATAATATATATATATATATAGTTATTGTACCTATATTATAATATAATGTATGTATGGCAACAGGTGCGAAACGCGTGCGTTTCTGAATTAATCGAAAACGACGTGGACGCGATCGTAATATGACTTTGTGAAATTTTTCCGACAACAAAGACCACAACCGTGCCTCACAGGATAATAACGAGTGACGTGAAGTTTGTACGTCGGCAGAATTCCGCGTCTACGTCAATTTGGTATTAGGCACAGCGCTCGGATCTGATGCTATATTGTAATGATTATAATTCAAGTAAAGTTGTTGCATTATTGAAAATAACTAACTTTAGTCAATAATTATAATCAACCCGTGTTTTTCAATTTAAAAATATGAAATGGAATACGGCGAACATGTCAATAAGCATGACAATATTATATACTACCTGCCTATGACTTATCACGATATTATTATAGCTATCACGGTATAAACTATAAACTGCAATCATGCATTACTATTAACATGTTGACCCGTCCCGTACAATACAGTATTAAATATTCAGTCTAATAGATCTCACTACGTAAATATGTTCACGTATAAAAAAACAAGAAGGTTTAAAAAGTGATTTTAAAGTAAAACAACTTGTTACGAAAGAATTTCTGTAAATAGAAAACAATTATATCGGAGACAGTCCATCTACAGTCACCTGAGTCTTATTATTCTAAATATACAGATCGTTATAAAAATGTTTTCTGTTATATTATTATATTGAGTTGTATAACAAATAATTTTTATAGTTCTAATAATTCGTATCCACACGAATGTAGACTAGATAATTTAAGTCAGATATTTTTAGTTCATTTAAAGCACGCATATAAATAAATTTAAGATATTATATGTTCTGGATATAAAACAGTTACAATTTGTTACAAGTGTTTGCTGAAAAAATTTTGGTTTTTATGTACATATTCACTACATGAAAGTCAATCAAGAAGATGTTCGCTTCTCGATCAAAAAGATTGAAAAAGTAAAACACAGTTCCTTGTAATACATAAGTGGCTCTTATAGAAATTAAAAATATCGAAAAAGCATTGCTATGTTGTTTCTTTTTATAAGCTTTTGAAAAGTTCAAATTTTGACGACATATTTTGTCAAAATCACGGAAATTTGCAAATTATAATGTAGTTAAAAATGTATAAAAATTTTAATTTTTATACTTTAGGCATTGGGCAGTGCATTTTTACAGCTGTGACTGTAGAAAAGCATAATATATTTAGTATGCTGGGATGTCCCTCCGACAAGAGTTATCAGTTATAAGTATAACAAATTAGGTATTAGTTCTTCCAATCAGTTATTTTTTTATTTTTTTATTTACTTTAATTAGGTACATTTCTTTAACGGGATTTTATTATTTTTAATTTTTAAAATGCATGCTCCGGAGAGGCACTTGCTACTGGAAATATTAATACTAAAAAGCATTTATGTCCGAAAAAAATATTTAGTCTTGTGAATTTATGAGTCATTAATAGTATTTATAGTTTGAGGTCTTCAGTGATTTCTTCTTCTGCTTATTATTCTTCTATTTTTATAATACATTTATATAGAACAACATAATTCTCGTGTAGTTTGTTTGGAAGTTTTATAGGGTATTCAAAAAATATTCACTAATAAATGAAGTGTATTTTTTTTTAAAACTTAAGTTGCAATTATTTTACCTTAAAGACTTGAAACAGCGTTGATGTTCAAATCATCCAAGGGCAACTAGCAAACTAAAAGTAAGCTTCTCTACTTCTTTTAATCGCTTTCTTTGCATAGATGTAATATGTATTTATATTATATTATAATAATTTTTATTGAAACGTTTTCTTTATTTATGTACCGAATTAAAATATCTAAAATTGTAATATAAGTTTTTATATTTAAGTTATCAATAGGCTTGGCACTATATATTTTTCATCTGATGCTGTATCCCATGCCAAAATGCATAGGTATCCTACTTGTTTGATTGGTTTGTTAACGTAAATCACTAAATAATAAATATTAAATTATGCGTGTAGAAGTATTTATTACTGTTATAATATGATGCTATGCTATAAACATATGTATATTCCAAATTATTGTTGCAGATGGTGATTAACAAGGTATGTGAAATTATGAACTACTAAAAATATTACAAACGGTAGTTACAACATTCATTTTATTTTAGAATCCATAGTTTTATCGTAGAGTCATGTATCAAACCACTGATTACCCACCCATCCATTAGTTATGTCTTATGTATTTCCGATTTCGATATTACCTATATCAAAATATGAAAAAACTAATGATCATAGTTTCCAATGACGTGTGTTAGATCAACATTCAACAACGTATCTAAAGTGTATCGGTTAATATTTATCGCAAAATCATTAATTAATTTTTAAAAAAGAAATATTAAAGTGCAAATTTAATAAACGATGAAATAAAAAATGAAGTCTTTAACTTTTATATGGTAAAAATACAACTACTTTACCGATATCAAGAACGTTGGCTAATAAACTTCTCGACGATCGCTCTCGGAGTTCAATGCCTCTCCGATCTGTATATCGACTTCTGATGGCTTTGAACGATATGTCTTTACCTGGCCTCTGCATACACAGGATCCACGGCAACCATAGCAAGAAAAAGCACTTAACCTAAAATAAAATAATGGAAACATAAAATATTATATTATAATGGTAAAAATTATATCTGCAGTAACTTGGTAAATAGCGAGCGCATACAACGTATCACTATTATAATTGGTTAGATTAAGATATATGCTATATTGAGTATTGACACACCAATAAATTTTATTAATTTTTATCATTATAAGGAATATTCTGGTGTACATAAAATATTTATTATATAAGATGTCGGGCATGCATTGACTATTAGTTACATAATAAATATTTAATTCTAGAAAATTGATAACATTTATATTTCACTAATGGATTGCATTAGAGCGTTTATATAAATGACATTTAATTTTTCTGGTATGTATTATAAATATTAAATTATACAAAACAAAGAACATTAACACACAAATTACCCATGGTCCCATTGTATGTATGTCAGCTGTTCGGTGATGATAGTTGAGCACCACCAATGTGAGAACAACCGACGAAGCCACCATAAACATGATGCAATTGAAGTATGTACCTATGGAAAAATTTATTATTTTCTTTTTTAACTTACAATTTTTATATTGAGAACTAAATCATTCCTTAACAAAATATGTTTTAGATGAATTGCCAGTGCTCTAAAGAATTTTAAGGTTACAAATGACAATTTTGTATATTTTTTTTATTAATTATAGTAATGATTTTGTAAAGCATAACAGTTATTAAGACGAAAAAAAGAAAAAGTAAATAAAAAGAAATCATGCGTAACTAATATGGTTTATGTATGCACGCAATAAAATGAAGAAACTAAAACTAATTCTTATAAATATAAAATAATTATATTAGATTTAAAACTATTTCTATAGCTATTTATCATTACTTGAAAAAAACCAATGTATTAGTAATTTAATAAATTTATAATGTAAATTAGAAAAGGTTCTATATTACTTCTATAAAATATACATCTATGAAATTTTACATTTCATAAGAATCTAGTTTTTATTTGATAAAGTAGTACATTTATGGTAAATACAATGTATATTATAATATGAGTTGATGATAAAAATTGATTTACAAAATATGACTAAAAATATAATTAGTGTTTAAAAATTATAGTAAATTAAATGTTTTATTTCAGTTAATTTGGTTAATTTTTTTACGAAATTACACAATTGGTTTTATATTATTGACGTACCTCTGTAATAACAAAAATAAATGGATAGTAATTACAGTGAAGACAACTTTACTTATTTCATTTTATGGAGTGGTTATACGAGTTATTTAACCATATTCAGATTCTATCACCATGTTATTATAAAATATTATAACGCATTTAAAAATATAGATAGTTATCATCTTAGGTAGGTACTAGATATTATGTTACTACACAACCGTTTTAATAATATTATCAACTATCAAGTGATGCAAGAGTATTTTTAAGCATTTTTCGAAATTTATTTAAAAAAGATAGAATTTTCTGATACCTATGTATAAATATTTTTAATAAATCAAAGAACGTAATCACACAATTAATATAATATAACGTATTGTATATAAGTATTTTAATATTGCATCAATTATCTATATTTATTTTATTAAATCATTAAGAACATATTTTACTTTTAACAATTAAGAATTGTAAAAATTTTGATATTGACTAGATTCATAGCTTATCCAGTTTAAATACAATTTATGACACTTTTTTGATAAATCTATTTAAAAGATTTACAAATTATACATCATTAAACAGACATACATATTTTATTTTTGTATGCACTGAATTTCTTTAAAAAAATTTCGATCTATCATTAAATTATTCAAGTAAGCATATATTATACTTTATTGTCAACGATTATTACCATTACCTACTGTTTTACTGTCTACTAATTTATATAAGTTAAGTATACAAATTATATAAATAAGTTCAAAATATTAGGTACTTGCGTACCTACCTATAATGCCATTAAAAAAAGATACTAAATAAAACGATACTAAAAAAAAATACACACAAAATAAGACATAGATAAGTAAATATATCGCCGTTGTCATACAAAATGAGGAGAGTGAACATTTTATAACTGGAAATTTGAAATTTTTATAACTCCAATTTTTTGTTTTTATCACTTAGGTATGTACTTTTTGCACAACGTTGACTAAGTTTCTGTGATGTAATGCGAAAAGCGACCAAGTGAAAAAAAATATACGGATCAATGCAAATTTAAAATTAAATAGTACAATTATAATAATTATCACTTAACCACTTATTGCATGACAACGACTATATATAAATCTAAATAAATTTATATCAGGTAAATATATATATTTTTTAATACTCAATTATTATTTCCTCGTCAGATCAGTTGATACTTGGAGTGAGGTAGTATGTATCAACTACAAAATATCATTATTTAACGTTTCATTTGAAACTGGTTTAAATATAAATAATATTATTTAAATTTTAGTTAAAACATTTTTTTATTTAAATATATATTTTAAGAATTATTTAAATTTGGAATTTGTTAAAACTTTTACTGTATACAGCCTGTGTTAGTCTAGGACGTCAAAATAATAAAAACTCAAAATTATATTAAATGAGAAGCCAAACATGAAACATAAATAATTATTAGTGTTATGTAGGAAATACGACAGGTATAAATTTAATAGAAAATAGAGGAATGTAATAGAGTTTATGTCACATAATGGATATCAACTTAAGCCAAATTCACTTTGGTGGTTTATTCGTTACATATATATATATAATATAATATATATTATATTATATTATAGTTAAAGGTTTTAAGAGAAGATAAAACTGCGTGACATGTGTGCCAGATTCCATAATATTATAACGTAGCTGGTTACTCTAGTCACGTATTAGCTTACAGTTTTCCACAGACAAGAATCACAAAAATATTATGAAAAAAATCATTCAAATATTCATAAAAGTTATAAAAATTACATTTATAAGTGTCAAGGGCGTATTTATCACGGGGTTCAACCCCCATCATGAAAATTTTTTTCAATCAAAAAAAAAGTTGATTAAAATACTATGATATATTGACAGACAAAAGTATTGATGATAAACATAAGTATAACAACGAAAAATGTAGTTTATTTTTTCTTATTCTAATAGATAGGTAACTATAACTACAAATATAACTATTACTACTCTCCAATATTATTCATATATGATACAATTTAAAAATAATTATATTTGTCTGATATTAACTGCTAGTATGGTGAAAATATTTTAATGAAATTATGCATCAATCATCAATGATGGGAGTCAGAATTTATTATGTTACTACAAATATAAGCTATAGGTGCGTGTTTGTTTATATCCGTCCGTTCGAATTATTGTTGTAATTATTGAATTAGTAATTGTTTATTTATTTTATGATTATGATGATTTTATAATTAATACGATTTATGTTACCTAATAATCAATATTGAACTAGATTGTTTCTTTAAATTACAAACAATAATTACATTATGTCAATTATAAGTATGGCTTTGATGGTGTATTTAATAGTAATTAACATTAAATATTATGTCAGCAGTAATTATTAACTGTGGGAAACATATAATTTAAAATATTATACAAATAATGTATTATTATCATTATTTTCTATTTTCTATTTTCTATTATATTGATTTGTTTTTAGATATATTTATTTTTAAATAAAATTATCGCAGAAAGTACAGTATTTTAATTTTTAACATCTCATATGCGGACATATTTAAAAACGTATCCTATTTAAAATATTTGTATGGGTCACTGGTTGGAGGATAGGATAATACCTATATGACTATATGGCATAAGGATGAACTATTATAAAATTTAATGATGAAAAAATTGACAATATTAGTGGTGCATTTTTTTTTATAATATTTTGTTTGAATCGAATTTCTTTAAAATTTAAATATAATAGTATTATGTTAGTTCAAATTCATATTTTTTTTTCTCGTAATAATTGTATAAAAAAATGAAAAGAAACTGAGAAAAATCGAAAAATGAACTCTTTAAAGCATATTTACCAGACTTGATTTAAAATCGATAGGTTGAAACTTTTAGGGTACTTTCTCAGCTCAAAAAAAACGTTCATCAAATAAGGACATTTTAAAATTTTTAATTAAGTTTGATTTTGTTCGATACATCAAAAACACGTCCTCATTAAGGCTGTATCTATTATTTTTTGACGGGCAGGGGGGGGGGAGACACTCATTTTAGTATATTATATAGTAAATAACCTAATATTTTATAATTTTATTTTTTATTTTTTACTACAGTCATTATTTTTATATTTTTCTTCAGCCTATTGACCTGCTATAGAACCATGGTTCAATTATTATATCTCTCCACCACCTACAATTATATTATTTATATGCTGTTTCAAATGATACATTTTTATCAAATATATTGTATTAGCTACGTTAATCCACCAAGTCTTGGAGCCCACTGGACTTTTTTATAGTTAAGTAACATAAACAAAATTGTGATTGAAAAACAATTAGGGATACGGCCGTATCAAAAAATCAATTTTAGTGACCAAATAATTTTAAACATAAAATGTGATCTCCAGCTATGCTAATGATGCCAGATAATTAGAAATTAAACATAAAGTTAATAGGAAACCTAACAACCATGACTGTCTCATTAAAGTTTAGTGTTTGGTATTTTACTATTTAATACTTGAAACATTATTTATCCTAGAAACAATAAAAGTAGTTTAAAATGTTCTTAACGCAAACATTTGTAATTTTATTACATTGGTTAGGTAGTAATGTAATTTTGGGTAATCACATTTTAATCGAATCTGGAAAATTTACAAGACTATTCTAATAAGAAAGTTAAAACAAATATTTTTAGATAAAAAAGTACAAGAAAAAAAATTATATTTTGCCATAAGACTAACTTAAAATTACTTTATTATCAAGAATTTCACAAACATTAAGTATTTGGAGTATATTGTTATTTTGTGTGGAATTTGAAATATTAATCCAAATTTATGGATATTCGATATAAATAGTATTATATCTTCATAATCTTCAACAATTTGAATATTTAGACTGTAAAAATGAAATCCTAAGAAATTCTGTATTAAAAGTTATACTTTATGTGTTATTTTCATGGTATAACGTCAGAATTTAGTACCTAGCTCAAAAACTAGATTTTAAAAATATTTTTCGATCTTTTCTGTTTTAATTCATGGTTATTTACCACTAACAATATATTAAAAATATCTGGAAATAAACAAATTCATTTATCTGAATGCATTTTTAATAAAATATTTAATACAATTTCAGATCACTGTTAAAATTTTGAAAAGTATTTTTATTGTAATGTAATGTTTTTAGAATATGAAATTTAAATACTTTATGTTTTATGCAGTAACTTTATGTTTTGTATTATACTTATTATTATTTGTGTTTGAATTCTGAGTTTATATTATTATAAAATAATTATTACAGATATTTATAATTATATTTTAGTTCTAAACGTAATTATTAGTCAATTTTGAATACCTTATCATATTATGACACCTATACATGATTATGTTAATTTATAATTTAGTGTTTTTCCATCAAACGGTAATTTAGCGTTTAATATTTTTTTAAATGAGATGCATTGCATTTTAAAATAGTTTTGGTTGGTTATTCTAATAGAATAATAAATCATACAACTGTAAATGTAATAAACTAATTAAATATAGTAGAACGTACCGGATAATATCATGTAAATTAGCGATAACGTCACGAGTTTCATTATTTTATATAGAAAACGCTAAACTTATTGTGATGTACCTACCCTTAATGTAGTATAATGTATTTATATTAAAGTGGCGTTTGCATTTTTGAAATACCTTTTCCGAAGTGCATGTAGGTATTGAGTATATTAACATGTATTTTCTATGTGTAGGTATATACTATATACTGGTATAATAGTATAGAAAACACATGTTTAATAATAATGGAAAATAAGTACCTATGCCAAGAATTGTAGAATAGTTAACTGACCCATATTTTGGATTTTGATTTCTGAATAAGTAAACTTTTGTTTCAAAATATAACTTTTATTTATGCTTTTGTGCCCTAATGAATTCAGGCGTTATATAAGTTCTATCAAATAATTAAAAATATCAAACTATTTTATTTGTTTTCCAAGAAAATTGTAACTGTAAATTTAAAAAAAGAATAGAAGAATTTATTTGGCTGACTGCTGTATAGTAGTAGGTTTCTAGTGTACCTCGTGATTATGTTGGTCATTGTTCAAGGATATATTAAATTTAAATTCAATGATAAAGTATTAACAATGAAAAAATAATTCTGGGTTGATCGGCGTCTAATTCAGATTTCTAAGGAAATAATATTATATTATATAGTTGTATATCATATTATTATAAAATATAAATGATTGGTATTTTCTTTAATTGCAGGTTAGCTGAACTAACTTTTGCCAAAACATCACATATAACTTTTAAGTCAATAAGTCAATACCGACGTACCTTAAAATGGTGTGAATTATTCGTGGTATAAAATTAGCTTATATATTTAAAATATTATTCTGTAGAGAAATTAATAATTTGATACGTAGGCATTGGCAAAAAGTTTTAAAATTGTAGATATAATTAATATTACATTTATTATTTCTTAACTTCAAAAACTTAAAATTGTGATATAAGTACCTATAACATATACTTATATATTTTCGATAATTTTTTAACTTTTATTCCTTTTTCAACTATTTTGGCCGAAAAACCAATTATTAATTAAAATAAATCGATAATTTTAAATTAATAGAAGAACCTGAATATTAAAAAAATGATACCATGTCTAAAAAATTGTAAAATAAATATTTGAAGAAAATTTCAATTGTCTAAGCGTATTATTTTCTGAATAACAAAAAAATCGGTTTCATCAAAAACTAGTGTTGGGTAAATACTCCAGTTTTTCCACCTTTTTTACGTTAGTTTTTCCCAATTATTAAGAAGAAGATCTAACTATTCATTCCCGAAAGTACCAACTAGATCAAATTTTTTATTGGTTACCAATCATATCTCGATAATAAAGATTGAAGTAAAACTTTCTGTTCCAAAACGGGACGATGTAAAATAAAACATTATTATTGTTGTAAAACCAATACATTTCTCACTTTATTCTTAACTAAAAAGTAGATAGAACTATTATAGGGATATACTATAACCTACGTATAACCTAGTATGATATTATCATATTTTAAGTTCGAAATTTTAACTTGAAAATTATGAATATTTTGTTAAGAATTTTAACAATACAAATTTTCTTTTTATACATTTTATTTGTGTTAATTTTTATGTATAATATTTTAATAGGTTTCCATTAAAAAAATATAAGTTTTAAGGCAATTGCAAATTAATATTAAATGTGAGTTGTTTATTCAGTAAACTATGTAAAATCCCATACTTAAAACATTGTGTCTCTAAGGATAATGCATATATTTTTTGTGGTAACTTAAACCACTACCACACGATATCTGTTTGAATAATATAATATGTATTACAAATGCCAAATTAATTGTATTACAGAACCTTTTAATATTAGACAAAAACATATAATGTAGTGTTCTCAATATTTATTTATATAATATATATTTCTAAACCTATAGATAAATTATGCAATAGAAAGATATATTTGAAGTTTCATTTAATTGTTTATAGTTCTCACCTACTCAGAGAGAAATAACCAATTGACACATGAATTATGTTACAGATTATATAAAATATATTATGTATTTATTTACATAAAATTAACACATTTAGATGAATAAAAATATACAATTTAAAACGTAAAAAATCAAACGTTCACACATCGAATAATAAATGTTATGGTGTTATATGAAAAATAAAATAAATTACGGGTCACTTATTAAATATGTGGTGTGTTTTAGATTAATAAATCCTTTTGATTGTTGTACATTTCAAAAAGTAAAGGAAAAATCCAAAATGCATTTTTCAACCCAAACATTTTAATATTGAAAATATATTTATATGTATCATGACAAAATATAATAATTAATATTGAGTAATTAATGTATAACAAATGTTCACGATGGGTGAGCAAGTTTTAAGTTTAGTTTAAATTAGGTATTTTGGGTTCTATTTATTACACTTATTTTTATTGGCATGCAAAAATGTACAAATTGTTAGTAGTAAAAATAGCAAAAACCAGAGAAGACAGTAAAAAAAAATATATATTTTATAGTAGAAGCTGACTGAAAGTTTAATACAAAAGTGTATAATATATGATATAAAATAATAATATATTTATAACGTACATTTAATAACTGACTGAAACAGGGTGTGACAAAGTGTTGATATTATAAGAGTGTTTGTAAGTTATTTAATTATAATTTTTACTATTATTAATAATTATTGATGAATTATAATACTCACAATATTAAATATATATTATTTGAATATTTAATTCTAATGAGATTATCATACAAATTAAAAAAATCATAATAATAATCATAGTATGAGAAGAATATCAAAATTTAAGACAATAATTTAGTTTGGAAAATAACAATTTTGAAATCGAATTTTCAGAAAAATAATTAACAAATTGTTTTTTACTGGTTTTAAATTTTTATGAAACTATTGAAAAAAATACATAAATACTTAGTTGTTTTCACAAATTAATCATATAAATCAAATATAGGGTTTCAAACATTTCAATTTAAATATTTGAATAGTGTCTCCTTCAAAGATGGGTGATGTTCTTATTACATCATAAATAATTGAATTAATTGTTTTAAAATGTATGTTATTCAAAAAAAATTAATCAAAAAACTAAATTTGTGGTGTCATTCAGATTTCTTTCATTTACTTAAGTATTACTTTTTTGAAATGTAAAATACTTGAATATTATGTACCTACATAATCTTGCGGGATCTAAAAGGTAGAGTAATTGAAGGGCTACAGTTTTAATTTCATGATTAGATTTTAGAACTTAAATAAATTAGATTCTTATACGATTCAATAATTGATAAATATATGATATTTTAATCTTCCATACATATAAATGATGCACAATTAACCATATCTTTAGTGGGTATTTTAGTATCAGTGCTTATGAAAAAACGAACTATCCAAAATCGTGGTTAAATATTCAGTTGATAATAAATCCATTGATAATTTGAAAAAGAAAATCAATATTAAAACATCACTAGATTTCTAAAAACCATAAAAAAAAACCATACATGTGTATGTAGGGAGGTACTTGAAGAACAATGGAAAATAAAAATGTACAAAAGGTACCTACATTAAAAACTAAAAAAAAATACCATATAGTTATACATAAATAACAATAACATTTTATTTATTCTTCATTATTATACTATTATTTCATGTTAAGTAGAATAGTTTTGAAATTTCATAATTTATCAGTATGTTTCAAACATTGAATAATAATAATAGTTGGGGAAATTTGGATTTGGTTAAAAAAAAATGTTTCTATTCAAATGATTTATTGTGATGAATTATCAATTCAATTATGTTTTTAGTGATATTGTGGTTTAAGATTATAAGTGAAACTAGAAATAATAAAGTAGGAGAGGTGAAAGTCGAGCCGCGATTGTCCCGCACTCTATCGACTTTCAGCCAATTTTCCTGTTTTCATGGGTTCTACGTTTGGGAGAAATGTTAACTGTTGGCTTGCATTTTAAAAACGGAAGGCGGTGATATCACAGAATAGGTAGATTAAATGAATTTAATCCATTATATGGTAAAATAGCGCTTTTTTAGGTGGGAAAACAGTTAGAGTAATCTTGATGAAATACGGCCGATTGGTGCATTATAATCGTGGCTTACTTTTTACCAAACTCAAGTTTTATGTTATTTTTTTTTTGTGTATATTTCTAATTTATTTTTGAATATTTGACATAGGTAGAGTATAAAATCTGATCAGTTTTAGAATTTAAAAGTTGTTTATTGGCAAACGTGAAATACAGATAATTTTTGGTAGACGGATGACCAAAAAAATAAACAACCGATATTGCAGGTTTGAGAATAATTTTGGTTAAATTTCCCAACCTTATTTTAATTCTTACTTATAGTAGGTATTAACTTGAATTTTTCACTAATTTTTTTTTTGTAAGTTGTTTTTGGTACTTTCACCTAATTTATTGGTATGCAATACCCATTGTACTTGTATAGGTATGTAATAATAGGGGAGTGTTATCTTTAAAGACTTAAACATTTAATTTTAAATTAGAATAATATCTATTTATTAAAAATTGTTTTTCTAAAAATAAATATTAGTATAATTTATTCTTAAGATATTTTTCAGTAAAATAAATTGTGCATAAAAACAAGTTGTATTCTTCAACATAATTTGTTACTAAGTTGATTAAAAAAAAAGTTATTACAAATAGGAATACTTGTCACACCCGGTGCGAAATAAGTGATTAGGTTACAGACCAAAAATATAAGAATACTGTTAGAACACAGAGAATTAAGAAAAATGAGCGTGTTGTTAAAAGAAATATGTCTGTCAATATGGTAAACTCTAACCTAACAAGGGCACTGCGTCAGAGGATTCTGGCAACACTTCTGCCAACCGCAATAGATAAACTACTTGTGAAAGCAGTATTGCCACACCTGTAACACAAATAATGTTAAAAGTAACCGGTTTTTGGAACCACATTAACTTACTAATTATGTGAGTACACATCATTATTAAATCTATGACATTCCTTAATCTATATTTAAATGCATTACGGTTCCATTATCTTAGCCAAAAGATTATAATATTGGATGGGAATATTAATATTAAATTAACATTCATTTATGTTTCTTGTATATGTTCTTCATAACACCAATAAATAATTTGCATCATTGAATTTACATTTAAAACCAATAAATAAAATATATCACATTATTTTGTTTGGTTTAATACCTATCTTAAAGTATTACAATTTTAATGAAATTCGTTGGTAATACTCATATACATGTATTCATAATATCTATTATATTATTATACTTAATTTTAACCCACAATAGTTATATTGATGATTGTATTTTTTTTCTGCAATAAGGAGTTAAACTTGTGTTAAAAAATTAATCTGATATTTTTTTTGAACATGAAATAGCTGACGTCTTATCTGGTACCTATCACAAGCTGTATCATTTTATTTTGTTATTTTATGCCTATTTTTTTTTTTACTTGATGAGAAAAGGCAAACAAATACAATCACAAACTGCAAATTCACATCGATATTAATATGCAAAAAGACACACAATTATTATTGTTCAAAGAACAAAACAAAAATAAATATGTAAAAAATGTCTAAAACAATAACAAAAGAGAGAAAAGTGAAGTGAGAAAAAGCACTCGAGCGAAAGAATCAAATGGAGTATAGTAGGTACACCAAGGCAAAGCCGTATTAAAGTGTTTTATTATTGAACTATTTATTATTTATTGTTGTGAAACAAGTAGGTACATATGATTTTTCAAGTATACGGCTTGGCCCCTGGTGTTTCGTTAATATAAAATAAAAATCGTACAAAATCAATTAAAAGAATAATTACGTTTTTCATAATATATAGTTTACTTATTAGTTTTAAAACGAGAGGTAAAAATATAACTGTTAGGGTTATTGTATAAGTAAACGAATTAAGTTATAGTATTGTGTGATGATTTTGTTTAATTATGTGATAGTTCACACATAATATTTAAAATATATGTAAATAATGTTTAATAGAAATATTATTTTAAACGAAATAAGACAGCAAATAATAGGCTAATTTATTTTAAAAATGAACTGTAACGATGCATTTTAATTTATGATTTAATTTAAATCATTGATAATTGCTTAAGAACTATATCAATCTGAATTATCTATTAAAATCATTGTACTATGTTTTTGTACGATTTCTTGTTATTATTCATTCAAATGGTAAACAATATAAAATATATATTCTATTCAAAATATAAATAGATAGATAAAATTAAACTGTAAACATCACTAACTGTCACAAGATTTATTTTTATTTGGGAGGTATAGGGTATTTTATGGTACCTAGCAAGGGTATCGCGTCGGAGACTTGTGGAAGCGTTTCCGCCACCAAATTCAGGAACACTGTCAGTGATAGCAAGATGGTCACTCCTGTAACAACCAATTTATTTTTACGACCTAGAAAAATACATCTGGGAACATTTTTTTGATAAAACAATGTTTTATTTAAAATTTAATAAAATGGTTTTCCGGCTAACATTAATAATTGTATTTTATAATATAATAGTATTTTGGAATAGGTATAGGTAAGTAATGTATTGCTTGTCCAACGAAGTGGTTCCTCCAAGTATCAAATGACAATGACATATGTCATCATGCAAGTTGATATTTTTTCTTAGTCCTACCTATAAGGGGAACCGCTTCGGACGTGGTTGGCATTGACTCGGCGACCAGATTCAGAAATACTGTTAGTGACAATAGTATAGTTATTTCTGAAATTAACACTTAGATTATTTTTCTTAATCTGATTTCCTGGTTGTTTAAATGCTCTTTATGATTAAATTTCAAACTGAACTTAGTCTTCAAAAATAGATATTTCAAAAAACATGAAATAGAATATATTATAATTATTTTCTTATACTTATGAATTAAGTTAATTTTTTTTTTGTACAAAATGTATTTTAAATGAACACATTATACTTTATCGAAAAACATATTTTTATTATTATATTGTAAAACATCGGATAAAACGGAAATTATCAAAATGTATATATTTATTTATGTAAATGTACAGGTACCTACCTAAGTACTGTATTTTGAACTAAACCCTACAGAAACCTATTCAATTTATTATGCGAATTAATCTTTCAAAATGTTGATATATTCTACAGCATAATCTAGCTGTAGTAGTCAGGCGGTGATGATGGTAGTTCTCGGTAAATAACTAAATATGTGTAAGCCTAAGCAAATATATTAATTGTGGCCTATAGTTAATAAATCGAAGGATTTGCTGGAAATACCGTTTACACGTAAATTTAATGTATTATATAGTCACAAAACCGTTAGGTTATCGCTATAAGTAAAAAGTACCACTTTCCGTACTTGATAACTACTATCAGGAGAATAAATCCATTAGATAATCATGACGGCACTCTCGCTAATAATATGACGTCCATTTATGCTGCTAAGGATTACACGTAAATATTACCTATTATCAACATAGTCCGGAAATCCTTGTATCCATTGTCTGTGTTTATTCAGGCGCCGGTGTGAAGAGCAAAATATTATTTATCTCGTTTTTTTTTTTTATTTTATCCTTCAACGTCTATTTGTACCATCTCCTTATCTCTCACCCTGTCCGTCACACAAAAAAGCACGCGCACATACCACGCCACTTTTAACCGCACTGTACTCAGTCCGCTGTAATAAAATGTTTGTCTTTGTTTCCGGTTTCTATATCGCGTTCTTACCTAGTGTGAGCTTTTCCCCGCAGTCCGGAGGCAACGTAAAGCCCAGGAGAGCCATCGACGAGATGAGCACGCACGGCACGATCAGGTTGAAGAAATAATACAACGTCCTTCGTCTAATCTTTATGGTAAACGTGATGTCCACGTACGGTTCTGGGCAACAGGCGTAGTTTATCACGTTCTTTTTTCCAGGCATACCTGTAACGTGCAGTTTTATTGGGTATTGTAAACTATATTATAGTAAATGCACAGCAGGAACACGACGAACGGTAATGATTTGGGCTCGGGATTTGATGCACCGAAGAACTTGAAAACATGCATTAAAATATAATATAATATGAACTGAAGAGATAATAATATGAACTTACAATCGGTAGACCTACAGCTGGTTATACGCAACATCTACTAGTTACCACACTTGTTAAGTAGGTTAACCTTCATTAGAATACCTACGTACATTTTAAAATTACGACTATAGGTATCACGTGTTTTTCATTTAAAATGTAATTAAAAATGATGTCTACGCATAAGTTATTTTAACTAAACATAGTAATAGTATATTCACAATATCCTAGGTTAGGTTAGTGGGCCAAATATTTTGTTTTTCGTGTTCTGAAGTGCTAAGAATGAAAAAATATATTATATACTTTTGTCTTAGATTTAGTGCATATATCGAAACATTATCGTTTCTAAAAATATATTAGAATGTAATATTAAACTCCAAAAATTTGTTGTAAAAGCAACTGTCAGATGTCTTTTTGCTTTCTCACTATATTATGTTAATTATTAGCGAAGGACAATTAGCGATCATCCATAAGAAGATTTTGATTTAAAAGAGTACCTACCTACATAATATAGTTATAATTATTATATTATATTTTATGTAAAATATTTTGTACAGTATACTACATTAACACTGAGTAGATATTATATTGTTATAAAAAAAAGAAAATGCAATCTCGTTAGATATTAATATACGGTCATTTCAATATAATATATTTTTAGAGTTTATTTTATACTAGTGAATACTTGCTTATAAAATAAACTTTACTCAAATAATTGAATTATTATTACAAAGAAAATACTATGATTTTATTAAATACAAATTGGTTATACCTAGGTTAGGTATAAATAGGTACAATTATATTTTTGAATTTCTGCTATTTTTTTATTATTATATATATTTTTTCATGGATCTAAGTCAATAAAATATTATCACACTTATGAAACATATTATTTGAAAGAATTAAGTATAAAATTACATTTTTTTGGTTATAAGATTATGTTTTTGATTGACAATTATACGTTTTGGAAAATATTTGTCACATAAGATGACGAGGCTTCATGGTTTTTAAAAGTGATTATGGATATAGACATATAGCCATATAGTATGCTAGCAAGTATCAGTGTTATAAAAATATGTTGGTTAGTATTGAATGAGCTTGTTTTAATATATATTTTATTCTTATACATAATCTATTTTTTTGTTATCTACGCATTATGGACTAAGAATGTTCTTTTTTTGTATAATGTCTTGTTTAAATGTGTTAGTTAATTAGTTTAATAGGTTAAAAATCAAAACCATTAATTATTATTATTATTCAGGTTGGAAGTGACATAAAATACTTATTAGTAGTGTTGCTCCTATTTAATTGAGTAGGTATTATGGTATTATTACACATTAACTGCAATATCGTCAAAAGCGAAAGGAAATCAATTTTTTTAGTATTACTAGCTGTCCAGGGAAACGTTGTTTTTCCATATAAATTATTTCTAGTGAATATTTTGGTAGTCAAATAAAAATAACTAACTTTTAAATTTTGATCGTTCAACTACTTTTGGATGCAACTTAGCCTTTCTGATGGTAGGCTATCCAACTACTTCGGATCGTGGACAATTTCGGAGAGTGAAAAATAATTACGACCTATTCTCATACCTACCAAATATACAACGGTTGAGCTGTTTGAGGTAAATATTAAATAGATACGTTATCTGAGCATTATTATTTTCATTACGCGGTCGTATCCAAGTTACCACCATGATTTTGAACCTGATCTAGCTGATCCCGTGCACTTAGTTACCCTTAAAAAATGACAACTCTTAAAAAAATTGTGATTGTTCACCTCCTTCTGGATGCAACTCGCTTTATTAAGTGCAATCAGCGACCCTAGTAGGTAATCTGACTACGTCGGATCACAGACAATGTGCGACAACATATCAAGTAGATACGGTGGATTGCGGATACCGTTGATGAACGACTATAAGTGCAACATATTGGTGGGCAATATGCGATAATCCGATTTAATGCATGCTTAATTAACCAATTTACAAACAAAATACTAATACTAATATTACTATATTAGTATTAATTAGCAGTGGTGTTTTGGTAAAAAAACTGGAGGGTATACGCGGAAGAATTTATGACAATGACTATCGTGTATTTATTGGGATCAAAACATATCAGATTTTATCACTTAAAACGACGCTCGCTTCGCTCGCGAATATTCAAGTTTTTTTTAGATCTCATGTTCACGAGTATAAGCTTTTATATCAAAAAAAAATGTATATTAATTTTATACCATATTGTTTCTTGATTTATCTAAGTATTTAAAGTTTCTATGGAAAATTCAATAATTGCCCGATTTTAAAGGCAAAAAATATTAATATAATTGTAAAATAAAAGCATAATCATGTCCACTCAGACGGCCACAGTGAATCCTGACAGTCAGCTTCAGAAGTCTCAACACTGTCTAATTGAATAGATGGAGATGTCTCGGAAAATAGATTTTCTTTTACCTACACCAAATAAAACCATCTAAGTATTTAGTATATAATTATTTCAGGTACCATTCAAAATTTCTAGTATCTTGAATAAGAGATAGGTATTTGGTACCGATATAATTTTTAATTATTTTCTTAGCACAATAAGAATAGATTTTGCTATACATAACTTATTTAACTAATATTCTCCTCATATTCTCTTAAAATTATAAACATATGCCATAATAAACAATGAATATAGGTAGGTATATGAATTTTCTTTTTATACAAATATTATAAAAAATGCACAAGTAAAATATACATTGTACAATACACAATACACTGGAGTAATACTTGTAGGTGTTGAAAATAATCTTAGATTTAAAATAATTAAAGATAATACAAATTAACAAATGGTATTCTTTTAGAATACTTATAGGTATTTTAATAATGGTGAGATAAATCTTGAAAAGTTTTATTATGTTGACAAAATATGGCACTATAACTTATAAGTGTTCCTTAAATAAATGGTACACAGTTGCATACTTGAATTGCACTATAGCATAGATTTTATAATATACAGCTAAGACAATACACATACCTATAAAATAATAATATTATACAATATACCAATATATTGTAACATAAAAAAACCAATATTCCTTTGATAAATTTAAATTATAGTAAAGTAAATGGTTTAAAATAATTTTGTTCAGGTGTTTTTATTTACCATAATATTAAAAAGAATTATAAATTTATAACAATTTAAAATTTAAATAAATAGTATTTTTTCTCACTATTAACAAAAAAAGCTAAATAAGCTGACACTAAAACTATTCTCAAGTATGCAAAAAAAAAACTTTTTACTGTTAACTCGATGTTGAATAAATTATCCACATATTGTCCCTAATAAGTCTACATAGGTATATTCAGTAGCCATGGTAGTTTTATTGGGAAAATAATTATCTTATTTGTTGAAAAATAAGAAAATAAAGTGTTTTTTTCTTTCGAGTGTGTAGAATTCATATTTTCAACACTTAACACTTCACTTCACAAGTCACAAAAAAAAAATATTACAAGAAACAAAATGTAAAATAAATAATAACGGAAGATGAGCAATGCTGCAGGACGTCAGCTCTCGGAATAGCACTCGCCACACTATCTAGTAATAGTATTCTAGTATATTCTTGTATAGAAACATCAACGGCCGCTTGTAGATATATTATTATAATTTGATTTTGATACCTAATGAATATAGCAATAGCTAGATGATAATCGATAGCTATAAATAATAATCAATTATCAATTTTATTATTAACCTACCAATAACAAATTTTCTAAAAATAAACTATGCCCTATGGATTTTTTTCTGTTTATGCGAAGTAGGTATACGAGCGTATACGTGCGTATACGTGCGTATTGCCGTTACTTTTATAAGGTATACGCTAAATCACCAAGTTGGTTCACGGGTATACGTCGTATACCCGCGTATACCCTCCAAAACACCACTGTTAATTAGTATATGTACGTTATTAATAATAATTTCATTAGCGATTAACCAATGACAACCAATAATTATTATTATAATAGTTTTAAAACCCATAGCAACCATTTATAAACAATCATTTCCACCGTAATTCTCAAAATTCCCGTTTGAGCACTTCTTTGGGTTGGACCTAGGAGTATAAAAAATAATTTGCTTTACTCTCTCAGACCTACTGAATATACACACGAAATTTCATGAAAATCGGTCCAGCCGTTTTGGAGGAGTTTGGTGACATACATTTTCCATATTGTGACACGAGATTTGTACATATTAGATTATGACGCATCTGAAGGTTATATTCGATTTATAACATTCTTCATATTATTAACTTCTAAATAAATTCTTTAAAATATAATACATTTGAGGAAAAAACTCGAAAAAGCTATTTTTTCTCATTATATAACCATGTGAATCGGATTATACTTTTCGATTGTATAATGGATATTTCTTACGTTGTGTTTTATGTAGATTTGTGATTCTCAACCTTGAACAAACCTAGGCACCCTTGGGTATTTTTTAGAAATCCCGGAGTACCTTGCAATAATAAATTCAATTTTATACAGTTTATGAACTTTGTAAATTATCATAATACACTTAGAAAATTATAAAATATAAAGTAAAGCTAGATTTGAAACGTAAAACAATTGTTTTACGTAGTTATAACTTATAAGTTACAACCTAACTACACTTGTATTATTTTAAAAACAAATTAAATACTTTTAACTCTACATTTTCCATCATCTAAACACATCTAATCCAAGTTCACGGCCATGGCATGACACCCCAGCTAAGGGAATCACTGAAGTACCTAGATTAAAAACGACAATATTATGATAGCTCCTAAATTAAGTGGTTTAAGTAATAAAAACCATACATTAACTGCAATGTAGTGATAAAATGACCCAAGTGCTTGAAGCAATAGATATAATGTAGCAGTATCAATAATACATTTAGAAAATAGTGATAGTCCCGTACAATGAAAGGTATTGAAAATGTAGACTGTTCATTTCCTAATAACACAGAGTGTACCTACGCCATTATTTTGTTTGCACATAATAGGATCCTACTTTCCTTAACGTAATCTACCTATTCTATGATTAAATTTCAAACAACTACTATTTCTATGCTTAATCAAAATTGATAGTTTGAGTTTTAAAGTATACCTTTTAATAAATATTAGTTTTATTGGCTGGTTAACATTGTTAGGTATGTAAAATAAAAAAAAATCTAAAATAATTATTTTATATTAGTCAAATAAAAAAAATACTCAACCGTTGAAATTATAAAAGAATGTAGCATTTGAATTACTATATAATATTTTGAAACATTGTTTCTATAAAAAAATAAAAAAATTTATTGACGAAACAAAAAATAAATATTTGAGGAACCTAGAGTATACACTCTAGACCATTAAACTTTTTTCCTCAGTGGGCCACTTTGGTAAACAATTATCTACAAATAATATTTTTAAATTACAACAAAATAACTTATATCGTTATTCTTGGTCATGTAAAATGTTGAATATCTATGAAATTTCCATCAAATTTAAACTTAAAATAATTATAAAAAAAACTCTGTTTATATATTTTTTTGATTTTTTGGTAACGAAATAATTAACTAATTACAGTAATTTTAAATGTTGACCTTTCAAATGCACCAACTAGATTTACTTGCGTAACGGAAAAAAATACTAAAGTTGACGATCAAAGTATTATTTCGACTACTTATCACAAAATTGTACATTACTTGTACAAAAAAAAACACACATCATTGTAAAATAAATACGCTCCGCTCAGAATTTAAAATATAAGTAAAATGATAAATTGATGAAAAAATATCTATGAAAGCGTTCAGGATTATCTTGAACATTAAATAAAATAATCTTCATGAAGTAGTAAGTAGGTACAGAATATTCTATGTATTAAACATTCACATGGTGTTGTTAACCCCTAGAGTGAAAAGTAAATAAATATTTTTTTATAATAAAGTACGTACCTAAACAATAATAGTATAAATATCCTTATTAGGAATGATTGAATTATACTATTATACTATCTATTAAAAACTGATTGCCTTTTTAATAATAATGTTTGACTAGATAGTTTTTGCGAAAGACCAAGTACCATTATTTATTAATAATAAAAGTTTAATGATGTGTATACTATAAGATAAGAACCTAACATATTAAATACCGGAATTTAGACACACTGAATGTCCAGAGTAAGTAGTTTCTAAGACATTTTAGTTCTATGTTTGTATTTCAATCATAATGTATTATCTATAAACTTGAACAATATATTTAGTTGATATTTACTAGAAATGATTTTTTTTAAAAGCAGAACAATTCTGGTTAAAATCAACTTATAATTTTCTACTACAAAAATACTCACATAGTTCAATTGATTATTATTTATTACTAGCTGATTCCGCGCACTTCGTTGCCCGTAAAAAATGGCAGATCTTAAAACAATTATGATTGTTCAACCCCTTTTGGGTGTAATTGTTGGACAAAGGACAACTTATCCACATTGGTAGGCAATGTTCAAAAATTTGAACTGATACAAACGTATATCTGATCTTCCCGAATAACCAATGGCAGTTAATAATAAATAAATACTAATTTATATTAATTATTTCTCCTATAACCAGTAGCAACTATTTATAAACAAAAAATTCCTTCGTAAATCTCAGAAACCCTGTTTGAGCACCTCCCTGGGTAAACCGGGTACCACTCATACACACACAAAAAATCATCAAAATCGGCGCAGCCGTTTAGGAGGAGTTTGAATGCTTATAAACGCACAGATGATATATATATAAATATTGATTTATGTTGTGAACTATAGTTAAATAAAATATGTAAAACTGTATGGTCGACGCTCGTCGAGCATGTCATATCCAGCCGTTTAGGAATGCATAAGGACACACACAAAAACGAACATTCATATTTATATATTATTTAGACGATTTTAATTAATGTTTAGCTAACGAGATATTACATTGTTATTAAATTTAATTTCTGTTACATACATAATTAAAACATTATAAGCTAAAATAATTAAATTGATTGTATAAGTACAAATATTTTTTTGCTGCTATAATATGTCATACCCAGTTTTATTATTTAGAACTCAACAATGTACTTAACTACATTAGATGCATACAGTTGTACTTGATTTACTGTTACATAAAAATGAAAATGAAAAGTAATGCCAGTGCTAAACCCACTTTACACTGTCATATTTTTAATATTTTATTTTAAAATTTTTTTGTTACTGATACGACCATAATATTTAAAGACAATTTGTTAAATTATACTTAGCTACGTTATTTAATCATCTCAATATTTTTAATAAAATGAAATCTGTTGAAATATGGTCTTTATTTTAAATTTAAGTTTGTGTATAATAATTTAGTGGAAGGTATGTCATTAAAATTATTTTGTTTATTTATTCCAACAACAAACAAAAGTTATACACAAAAAAATTAAATATTAAGAAGTTTAATCAAAATATGTATTTTGATGAGATTTTTATATCTACATAATAACTTCATTATAATCTGCTAATCATCGTTTTGAAATAACTAATAGGTATATATTATATTATTATGTTATGACTGTCATGGTAGTATTGAACATCTTAAATAGGTGGTCACTAAATTTTACTCGTAAGTAAAAATAAAATAAATTGCAAGTTTTCAATAATGCATTATTGCCCTCCCCCCTCCAAAATGACCAATTAATCTTGTTAAACTCTATTTTTGAAAATATTATAAACTAATGTATAGAATTTATTTTCAATTACGTACCTAAATAAAAAAAAATTAAAAAATTAAACTGAATTATGAATATTGTAGAATTTTTCTTTTTAAATAAAATAATACTTTAATGATTTAAAATAAATTATTCACAATCAAAACCGATTTGTGCACGTAAGATATCTTGTGAATTAAAATTTAAAACACAAATAAAAAATATTACTTTTAAATTTACATACACCATCAAATATAAAAAATTAGACCATAATAATATTCAATGCATCTTTTTTAAATGAAAAAAGTACTAAAAAACCTCATTAAAAAGGGATTTTATTTCAATCAGTTTTCAGTTTTTATTGATGTATTAATAATCATTATATAATTAAAATTTAAAAAGTTAATCTTATTTAATTCTTTCATATTGTAGTTTTAATATAATTTGATTTTTGAAAATAAGTTATTTTATTAGACAATTTTGACATTTAACAAAAACAATTGTATTAAACTATTTGTGTTTTATATTACATGTATTTTAGATTGTGAGCGGAGTGATGAATGTATTGATTGTACAATGATGTGTGTTTTTTAATTTTACTTTGACTTTTTTTTAATTGTTGTGTCTGTCATCACTGTTTGGGGCATTAAAACTTCTTTGATTTTCTTCAACATTATCTTGTTTGATGGGAAAGTGAATCTAGTTAGCTAAAATTCCCAATAGTTTTCAAAAGCGCCGGGAAAAACGGGAATTTTTAAATAGGTTTTCAACAAAATCGTTTTTGGCGTTTGGTGTAATTCTAAAACAAGGAATATGTATACATGACATTTTCACTAGTGGTTTATATTATTATTTTAAATAAACGATAAAATTGTCAAAATATTTGAAATTGTTTTGTTTAAATTTGGATGATACCAGACTATTTGGGGTTGACAGAGTATTATATTAAATTGAAATATATTAATAAACAAATAAATATATAAATTATATTATATATTATGATTTGTGAAACATGGTATAAGTGTATGACATAGGTAACTATGAAATATACACAATACACATACTTTATCAAATGCTCATTACTATTTGAGGGAAATTATTAAAAAAATATACATGTTACAGTCGATTAATATACAATGAGTATTAAGTTCCGAGAGAATTGTTTAAATATTAAAACTAACCGTTATATTTAATGATTTAAAATCATATTAAATTGGTTATTTTAGTTACCTACTAGATTATTTTGACGTAAATACTGTGAAATTATATTCTTTATGTGCATCATCCGCAATGACAATCTGTGACATTTTTTAATAAAGTTAAAATAAACACATATAATAATAAATGTAAATATTCACAAGGACATAGTGGTTACGGATTTTTTATATAAATATTATAGTTGTTGTTATTTTTTTAATGGTCACAATTTTGTTATAAGTTTTCCAAGTTTTTTGTGAAATGTTTATATCTCACTAATAAGGACACAGAATTTTGTCTATTTTTATTTATTACTCTATAAAAAATTTTTTTAGAGAAGTTACACAAAATAACTACTTTGTAGTTTGTTAAAATGAACAACATACATTTAAACATGAGATTAATGATCTATGAATTATAAAAACAAGGCTAAAAATAAGTTATAATCCAAAAACTATAGCGTAACTATTCTTTTATCGATTCGTTTGCATGGCTTTTAATAATTTATGGTTTTCAGTATTTAACACCGAGTACCTAACCTACCTATACCAAATGTATACTTTTTAGTATAATATGATTGAGTACGGTCGTACGATACTTAAGTTGGTACCTTTTTTATAACATGATTCCATATTCCATACGTTAAATACATTTTATTTTTGTCCAATGCTGCAGAATTTTATGAAATTTATAAAAACTGTAAGTAATTATCAAAATAAAATGAATCTATGGAACAATAAACAGAATATCTACAAAACGTACAATTGATTTTATTCATGGTGATTCAATTAAATATTCAATCAAAATTATAAATACCTATAAAATTCATATACATATTTTGATGTTTTTATTTTTAATTGTTTATAAATTATAATAATATCTTTTAAAAAATGTTTATTTAAAATGGAACAATACTTGACTAATGACTATTATGGCACCGATTATTGAGTAGGTATAAATAATTAATTTATCCCTTTAAAACACAGATGATTTTTTTTAAGCTTACCAATAACATTTTATTTGTGTTATTTTAAAAATTGTATAATTATAAAATTTAACAACGTTGGAACCTATTTAGATTACGGTCGTGTTATATTTAATGGGTCCATTGTTATTTGACAATTAATAAACGTTAAAGTGTTCCCTAAAAGGTGACACGTAGTCATGGATTCTACCATTTGCTTTTTTTTTTTTTAGTTTAAGATTTTCTGATGACATTTTTAATATTTCCTAATTAATATAATGATAACTTAATAATAATAGTAATTATTATTATAAAAATTATATTCCTAATAATATGTATGATACGGTCGAATAAAACCCATACATTATTTTATTTTTTTACATGTTTTTTTTACTTAGTTGTATAGGTACTTTAACGAAAAGATTTTGTTTGTCAGTCTATAATATTTTAGACTGTCTTACGCCATTGTTCATATTTTTTGAGGTTAAAATCATTAAGTATTATTATTAAGTGACTCATATTATTACTGCATAAATCATGAGAATAATGTAGATATTTATTTACAAATAAATGTAGTTATTGATAATGATTTTTTAAATATTTACCTAGTAAATACCATTCACCATTCGTTGTAAAGTCTGATAGATCGCCACCATCTGATTTGAGCACTAAATCAATCTGAAAATATATTTTTAAAATATTGAAAAATTTAGTCAAGAAAAACTACATATACCTATATAAATATTACCGATCTTATTGATTTATATTTTCATATTTACATTATGAAATAAGTATATTACTTATCTAGTTAAATTTATTGAATTCTATACATCTATGATGGAACAAGCAATTATTTGGGTCTTAATGTACCTAATGTAATTATATAAAATAAATTATTTTTAAAGAATCACTTATGGTTGAACATTTTTTTAATTTTCCATAAAATCCTTATTTATTTGAATCAAATAATTCTCAAAAATTTAGATTTTTGATACAAATGATTAATGAACAGTTATTATGAGAATGAATGTTACTTTAATAGTAATTAAGTAATACGAATTAATATTTATTTATTTATTTATTTTTAATGTTTAATATCTAACAAAAAATATCCCGTAAAATACGATTTAAGAAGGAAATGAATGGGATTTAAATTTTATTGAAGATAAATAATTGAATATTTGTAAGTGAACTGATTTTTTTATGAACTCAAAACATTATATTATTGATATTTGTTAAATGAACAACACGTTTCTAGTGTATTTATATTTGAAACATATGTGTATATAAATATAGAGTAATAATAATAATAGCTTATAATATTATATTTGTAGTTTTTTATTGTAAAAATTATCATTCTGTAATATTTGTCAGTAACTTGATGATTTTAATCTATTCATTAATTTTGGATGGTTTTTAACGTAATTATAATTTTAAAAAGGTACATTCAACGAAAGCATAAAAAATGAAAAGTATAATATGCAACATGAAAGTGTAATAAAAATGCAAATTCATTGATAACAAAAGAAATAAAAAAAAAGATTTTTAACAAGTTATAAAGACCCTTTTCCCATATAAGCTCAAAAAGCGATTTTAATTAATGAAAACAATTGTATTTTTTTGTTTTAAAATTTTTCATACAGTTAAACTTGAAATAAACATTATTGAGCATTACAAGTACGTTATGTAAAAAAAAATTTAATACAGAACACAATAATTCAAGGCAAATTTAATTTAAATATCAATATTATACAATATTAAATATTTATAGATACCTATACATATTGATAACCAACATCTTATCATTTTTATGCAGTTAAATACAAAATTGCATGTATAAGAAAATTAATGGGCTTACCTGAAAACCATTGTATGTCCAACTACCAAACTTCATAAGGCAATTTTGGTCATCGAATGGGAACCATGTGATATCGATTTTACATGTACTTTTGAAAATACCAGGTGGCACGTATAGGCATGTACCATTGTGCCTCACTACCACATTGGTTTGATAAGTACCATCAAATTTTTCGTCCGCACTGTAAGTATTAAAAAAAAATATGATACATTTAAGTTAATTTCTGATTACTAAAAATGACGATAATGAAGACATTGTTAATAATCGTTATCAAATAAATTTTAATTAAATATCGAAATATAAGACGTATCTGATTTGACTGTTTTTCCATTAGAATAGTGAAAATATTTTAATAGGAAATACTTCATAACAGATGGAATAAAATAACTAGGTTACCAACATATTAGTTTTCAAATATATGGTTAAAAACAAGAAAATAGTGATTAAGTTTTAAAACCAATTAAGTAGGTATAAAATATAACTCTGAGATAATGACTCATTTTTACATTTTTCTTATTCTTAATCGGTTAGTTTTTGTCCAGTTTATTATTTTTTTCTATTAGCCTGTAATAATTTAATTTATAATATTATAATATGTATTATGTAGGAATATCGCTTAGATCATATACTAGTATATGATCTAAGGTATACCATATTACCACCTATTCATGCTATATCTTTATATATATAAAAAAATATATATATATTTTAAAATTTTTTTTTATCCCGTGTACGACGGGTATGTCCGCGATACACTTCGAAACTACTGAACCGATTTTTATGAAATTATGATCAATATGTGTGATTTGGTCTCCACAATAGGAAAGGTTTTATCTTGATTAATGAGCTAATTTTTTATTCTTAAATAAATTATTATTATGTTGTCAAAAGACAATTGTCTGTAAGTTTCATAAATATCTATATTACTAATAGTTACTCCGTGGCATAACTAAACACGCACACACACACCACACACACAGACTTATGAGAGTGTGAAAGACTATTGTGTTTGTAAACATTTGAGAATTAAGTATATTTTTGTGTCATCATTTTTAATTCACATAATATATTATATTATTACAAATCAATGTTTTGAAATATTTGATGCTATTATTTATTAATTTTCCTCAAAGTTTGATTGAAATTGATATCGGTTTTATTTTAAAGAAAGCAAAAGATTGTAATAAAATGAATTTGTACAAGTGACAGCAAAACTAACAATTGTAAATATAAAAATATTAATTTGATAATTTGATAAATGAGTAGGTATTCACGATTCACAAAAAAAAATAAAAAAAATAACGATGTGGTTAAGAAAATAGCAACAATATTTTTAATATTTTTCTATTTATGAAGGTGAATATTAATAACATTAGTGGGTTATTGGTTATAATATCACAAAAATATTATAAGTAATAAAAATTTGAATAATATCAATATACTCGATTATTATTTTATCATTGCTATCGTATTTTAACTGTTTTTTTATTATTATTTCCGGTAAAATGTCACCAAAAAATTTTACCTTCACAATCAGTGTAACAAAGACACATGACGCAAACGTGTTGCAAGAAGTCACCAGTCTACAGAACAACCCACAGCGATATATATGCAGTTAATAGAATCAGGACAGCAGAGAGTCGTGCACGAGAATCTCAAGAACAGCGTCACAACTTGTGTCGAAAACAAGGGCAGGGCGTGAACCGCAGATAGATAAATTTAGAGCACAAGAACGAGAGAGCCAGCGAACTATCACATACATAATTTGTTTGTCCTACGTTCAAATATGTACCAGAAATTAATTACTCTACGCATTCTAAAATCGACATCAGTGCAAGTTTAGAGAGTAGTTTAAACCATTTAAAAAAACATACCAATGGCTTCAATAATCCATGACTCTCTAGGTCGAATTATTTGACAAAACTAGGTATAATGATGCCAATTTTCCGTTGAACCAAGGTAAATTAAAATCGAGACACACCTATAAAGCTTTTATACCAATTGATTTGTAACAAAAAAAGCTGCACATTGGAGTAGCCGGGATATATTCAATAGAAAAACATGAAAATACATAGTATATATATAAAATGAATGCATTTTTGAGTACTTGAATGTAAACTTATATAATACTTATACTTATACTTTGTCAATGTAAAGAATCTAGGTTTTCCCTTGAGGTGACTTTGCCAGGGCAACTCCGGAAGGAACAAACATTATATTATATATACTAGCTGATCCCGAGTACTTCGTTCCCCGTAAAAACAACAACCTTTAAAAAAAAATTGTGATTGTACAACTTCTATTGGGTGTAATTCGCTGCAGTAAATGCAATTCATCCACCCTGGTAGGCCATCCGACTACGTTGGATCTTGGACAACGTGCAACAGCATATAAAGTAGACAATCGACCTGTTATGAGTGCAACTCAGCCACCTTGGTAGTCAATGTATGAAAATTCGATTTTATGCATGCTTGTACAGTTGTACATGATCTGCCCGAATAACCAATGGCAACCAATAATAAATAAATACTAATTTCTATGAATTATGTCTCCTATAACTAATAGTAACCATTTATAAACAACAATTTCTATCGTAAATCGGTTTGAGCACCTCCCCGGGTTGGGCTTACCGGGTAAATTTCCATTTATAAAATAGGTATATGATTTGTATAATATAATCAATATAGACCTAAATACAATTTCAGTGTTAAAAATTAATATCTTCTAAAGAATCCGTCAGCCTTTACTATCATTAGATTTGGTAAACACTGGAAAATTAAACGTGATTTTTCATAGTGTCATAATTTCCAATCTTAAATATACACACGTAATTATTGTGACTATAAAACCACGTCGTGGTATGCATGAAGATAACCATCTCATTAGTTGTTAGTAAAATATTTACAGACTAACAGTGACCCATTAAAAGTACCCACTTGTTTATTCAAAATTATGTATCTAGTTATAAAATATGACCCAACTATAAATCATTACTCACTAAACAAAGAACAATCAATTTGAGACTCTATCTATAGGTCTTAGGAGTTGTCAAATGCATTATATCGTCGTCAATCCACTCATCTTTGAAATGCTTTTATCTCGGAATTTAATATTTTCACCCTTGTTTAAATTTGTTGTACTTTTATTAAAGTTACAGGCTGAAACTCGTTTTCTGTTTACTGCAAATGGTCTCCCTTTTAAATGTATTATAAGCTTACTAGTAAAATTAATTTGGTAATGTCCAATACGCGCTGCTACAAATATATTTTTAGTGTAAGATCACTGACTACAATTTATATGGTAAAATGTGAGGCTAAAGAGTAAATAATTAAGATATGAAAATTTTAATTTAAATCTAAGATAATTTTTTGAATCCATAAAAATATGTAATTCTGTTTTGGGTGAAATAATGGTTATTTTATTTTAGTAAAACTATTTGCCAAATTAAAAAGGGTGTCAAGTGGATGTCGCTCCGCTGTACAGTAGGTTACAAGTAGATCACTGTATAATGGATGGTATTAAATTTGAATTCAATGATATAATATCATTGTATACGAAAAACGATTCTGAGCGGAGGCGGTATGTCAGTCTAGGATATTTTAAATTATATTGATATTGTTATTTTACGGTAGCTGCTAAGTTGAATTAATATTATTCATATTATTTTATTATTAACCTAAAATTATCAGTGATGCTGAAAAAATATTATAATATATACTTTTACTCGTTAAAATTGATTTTAATATGTAATTTCGTCCAAATTTGAACTTAAATGTCTGTAAAAAATAACTGTGTATGTCTGTAAAAAATAACTGTGTTTATATATTTTTTAGATTTTTTGTTTACAGTATGTACTATTTATTAGAATCTTTATTTTAAATTTTCAATCCTTAGTTATAAAAACTGACCATTTTATAATTGTTTAATTACAATGATTGATAATTTTCGAGATTTTGATGAATTTTGTCAAAATTCGAATTTTAAATGCTTGTAAAAAAAATGTGTGCCTATGTATTTTTAATATTTTTCAATTGCTATTGTAACAATTTATCAGGAGCCTTGTGTTAAATTTTCATTATTTTTGGCCTAACAAATAAAACTTAATTGGTATTTATTTTTAAAAAAACTAAAAAAATTTAAAATTTAAATGGTCCGCAAAAAGCTCAAAAACAGTCAAAATCTATCCAAAATTAGATGGTGTATAGAAAATGCTAATATACACATTCAGTGACATTTTCATGCATCTACAGTTATTCGTTTTTGAATTGCAACAAAATAAAAAAATCGCTACATGAGAAATCGAGTGAATATCTAATCTTGTAAAAATGTTAAAATGTTCATAAAAATTTATTTTGACTTGCTTATAAACATTTTTTTATTGATAAAATCAGCTAAACTTATGAGGAATCTTGTATTACATTTTCAAACCTTATAAATTTCTAATTCAAAATAAATTGCACATTTTTACGTATTTTGTCAAATTTTGAACTTTAAATGCTTATAAAAAAAATTTGTGACTACGGATTTTTAATATTTTTCATTTATTTTTGTAACAATAAATTAGAAGCCTACTATTAAATTTTCAAGATTTTTTACCCAAAATTTAATTGACATTTATAAAAAAATAAACTAAAAAAATTGGAAACTGAAAATATCCGTTAACAGCTAAAAATAAGTCAGAATATTTTGAAAATGCTATGGTGTGTAGAAAATGCTTATATAAACATTCGATCAAAATGTCATTTCTTTTAGAGTTGTACCAAAAACCAAAATCGATTTTGTCGAAAATTGGTTTTCCGTAAAAATTCCCGTTTTTCCTATAATTTTTCATTTGTTTTCCAGGCGCTCATGAAAACTACTGGGAAATTTTGACTTTTGACCCCCCAAAGTACCAACTAGATTCACTTTCCTATCAGAAAAAGTACTGTGGAAGAAAATCGAAGTATTTTTACTGTCCTAAAAGGTGCTGACAGACACAAAAATAAAAAAAATTATAAAAAAAAAAAAATAATAATAATGAAAAAACACATATCATTGTAAATACAATACATTCATCGCTCCGCTCAGAATCTAAAAATTAAATTAATTCAACTGGGTCAGTAACGTTTATACATAATCAATATTAAATGCAGTATAGATACAGATACATTTACAAAACTATAACCATTCGAAATTTATATTGATCCGGAAACAAGAGATCATTTGCAAGATACAGAACACATCTCACTGTTCTGTTAATTTTAGATATAATATTCATATTTAAAAATGGTTCTTCTCCTCTACTAGATTGATAATAATTGGAGGAGTAATAGTGGAGATCCTGCCACCAAAACGTAACTGTTTTCGACAACTTCTTGGCAAACTACTTTGGAATGAAACTTTTTGTCGTTATAAAAATGAGATATAAATAATTTTGATGACTTCTAAACTTGTTTAGAATTAAATTTTAAGGCGAGTTCTTAATGTTTTCATACCTTCATTTAAATAAAGTTTGGTCTCATACTCTCTACATAATTTAATATTATGTTGGCCGATACGAATTGTAGGCTGAAAATATATTTGTATAATTGTATAGGACACGTATTGAACAGTTACCAATTTTCTCAATCAGATATCAATTGGACATGGCAATGAAAAAATTGTAAATAATTCTTATTTCAACTATTACGCATATATTGTCTAACTTTACTTAACAGTATTTTTCGTATACCTAAATAATTGCTAAGAAGTTGTAGAACTGTAAAACATATTTTTACAGAAAAGTGTAATTTTATTATGATTTTAGTTATTAATAACTTTATACTGTAAATAAATAAATGTTAACCACAGAAAGAAGCAACCTACCGTGACTTTTGAACGGAAAAAAGTACACTCTATTAATAACTTAATTAAACAAATTATTCTTCATACTGAACTGCTTTTGCAAAGATGATTAAAAATAAAATAAAGATTCATTAACTATTATAGTATAACTTTAATTGGTTAAATTATAACTTTTGCAATATTTAAATAGAGAAACTGGTTTAAAAAATTTTTAAGAAAATAAGATAATATTGACTATTGCAAGAAGTACTTAAATGCGATTGTTCTTAGCTATACGTATTCAAAGTATTTAATTCTCCTGTAAATTGTTTTGTGAACAAAAGCCACATCATTAAGTAACGTCTCGAGGACAATGTAAGTAAATTACAGCACTTAGCTACATTCTCTATATTGATTTTCCTTAAATACTTATCTCAAATGTCATCTTCCTTAGAAAGTTCCTTATATAAGTTGTTTTTTATTTTATCACATTAATCATTTTCAGAATGGCAATACAAATTTATAAGCACAGATATTATTAATATACAGTATACACCTCAGAAAATTCTTATAAAATAATATTGAATTGTATTAGTTGTAATAAGGATTTTCTTAAATTTTTTTCCATTTCATATAAAGTTACCTTTAATAGTATAATAGTGTTAAATTTAATTTATGCGAATGCGAATTTAATATTTAAAATATCGGGTACATGTAATTTAAATTCTATCATTGGTATGAAATATAAATAGTATATTATACTGTATATAATACCTATAATATTATTATGTATATTGTATAGTTATATACATATATATAGGAAACATATTATGTTATTTTTGTTTGGAAATAAAAGTATTATTGTAAACTATATAGGTAATCACAAAAATTCAAAAATCTTAAGTTATTTACTTCATTTTTCATGTTAGATAATCAATATTGATAGTATGATCTCATATAAGTTGATATTAATATGTTTAAATCAAGTTCAACCAATTTTAAATAGGTAATTATTAGTAAATATATATTCATATATTATAATGCATTTTAACCGTAAAGGAAATACACCATGAAATAACAAAGTTTAAATATTACATAATAAAATACAAGTATAATACTAATCCAATTTTTTATGTTACTTATGAAATTAGCTATTGTTTAAAATCAATTAGGTGCTTGCTGCTGGAAAATCATTTAATTATAATGCCGTTTCATATTATTCTTTTGTTTTTAAATGTCTGCGAGATTATACAAAATTAATTATTAACTCCGATGCATGGTCACTTTAATATATTGATTAAGTATTGTTTATGAAATATGTAATAATATATTAATATCGTACAGTATCAAATTAAAAATCGTTATGTAGAGAGCCGTATATTATGATAATATGTAAGGCAGCCTACTAAGGCTATACAAATTGTTGGCTACTGTAGATGGACGAGAAAAAAATACAAAACAATTAGCAACCCTCATCATGCCTTTTCAGTTTTTTTTTTAATGAGAGCTGTCCATTTGAGTAACATTTTATTTTACAAAAACTATACAATTAAATACTAACCTGTTATACATGAGTATGTCTGGTTTCCACAGTCGGTTTGGATTGAGCCTGAGATCCTTGACACCACCATATTCGGAAATGTTCCACCTCATATTGTAATCCACCCATTCCTATAACAATAGAAAATTTTTTTTTTTTTATAAAAAATTGTTAACAATATACATATAAAATAACTATCCTTAATCTAACCTTAAATACAAAATTAACAGACTCCTTAAAACTATTGATATATCTACAATCTATTCTGTCTAAAATGGTAAAATCTAAAATTACTTGAGTTCCGTTGATCCCAAGGAGCTTTTGTATATACCTTATACCTACTATATTCTACTGGGATACTTCTAATGACAAAACCAGATTAAATCGAAGCTTTCACAGGTTGTTTCAGAACATAGAAATTAGTTTTCCGAATAACTTTTCTCAAAGGGGAAACCGTGAATTATGTTATGCGTATTGCTGTCACAACGATATTTTCTCATTTGAGATGAATATATTTTACTTTATGTTTTGCAATAAAGTTTTCTGTATGGATAGCATTTTCACAATGTACTTAAATTATTGTTTTATAAATGTATCATATTTTAATACAACCTAATGGTTACAACAGTACTGAATCAAATGGGTGTTGTAATTAAAATATTAAATTTTTAATATTCATTAGAATTTTATAATACAAGTCGGACAAAAAGTTAAAATTTTTAAAGCTAAATTATATTGAATATATTAATTTGATGAAGCACTACACATGGCTTAGTGCACACATATAATAATGTATTTTTTCAGAATTTACGTTTTAGTCCATTTAATAAAGTATCAATTTTCCTTTATTTTTAATTGGGTTATGTTTATTTTACTTTAAAATGTGTAGGTATGTAAATGTATCAGATACGTTTTATTTAACGAATACAAATATTAATTAGTTATTTTTATCGTATAGACGAGTGTAGTATAAAATGTAATTATTTAATATTCGTATAAAGCAAAAGAGTAATGTTGTAATAGAAATAACAACTATATAGTATCTTCTAGCTTTTGGAAAAGTTAAATTTACACATTGTTTAGGTGATTTCATAATAACTTATGTCAATAATACATTTTATTTCATTAATACACAGTAATTACTTCACAATAACTAGCACATTTTATTCGGTTATAACAAATATTTATTTATATCATTCATATTGTATTACCAATACAACTATCAGTTTTAAGTACAAAAAGTGCAAAATGAATGATCAGTGATGATTTAATAATACAATAGGTATACAACTAGTAGTATTATTTACTTATTGTATTTTAATAATCAATATATTTTAAAAGTTGAAAGTTAAAGTATAAAAGTGTGAAAATATGTGAGTATTACATTTTAGACGAGCCTCTTGGCCAAATATGTTTAGAGGTGTGCGAAAGTGTGTTTAGAAAGGTGACACTTTTCAAATTTTAAAACGTTATATCATCAAGTTATAAAAAAAACTCGGAGCTTATGCGTGTTATGGGCTTTGACCTAATTTTCCTAGTTTTTGCATTTTTATCGACAAATAATATGACTTATGTGCAATTTGTACGTAACGCAAAGTACTATTTCATACATTAGATTTTCGATGGATTACATATGCTGAATAAAACTATTAGAGCTCCTTCACTAACCCAAATATTATGTTTTTCAAAAACAAACACGGTATTGTTGTAGTACAAAATAAATAGTTTTCTCCTCAGATCTGGGCTTAAAAATTAAAACCATTAAAAAATAAATAAATATTATTTCATGCAAAAAATTAAAAATAAATTTGCCGTAAGTTAATAAATAGATAAATGAATAAAACAAATATAAATGTACCTATCAAAAACAAACTTGACGAAAGTTTGATTTTTGATTACTTGTGTTAGGTAATATTTTATAGATTTCAAACATAAATGATATAAATAATTTTCCCATGAATTAGGGTTGGTTGTTCAACATCAGGAATTTATTCCAATAATTTGTTTCCCAATTACGCAACTAAATAAAAACGTTATGTTAGGTATATTATGTTGATGATGCTGGTTGTTCTATTTTATACACTGGCATTTTCAATCCGAGATTGACTTGATCTCTATTACAGATCTCATTTTATACCACGATAGTAATACGCGAGTGACGTGAATAACACGAAAAATCATGAATTAACTGTGTTATGAATGAGCATGGCACAATAGAAAAAAATAAAATGTAAATGCGAAAGGTACTTAAAATGTAAGTACCTAACTGATAACTATAGTAAATATCTACAGAATACAGAAAAAATTGTGTTACGGGAAACCTTCTCATAATATGTGATCGAGTCTAAACTATCAGTAAACGACAAACATGTTTCGAACATTATGCTGATATGTTTGTACTTAATTACGTATTCACTGAGATTTGACAACCACGAGGTTCAGATCTTATAACGTCAGTAAACACCTTACTTTTTATAAACAACACGGCCCACGGTATTCAAAGACACTCTGTCTTAGACCGCTAAACAGTAAACACAATACTGATCAGAAATAAAACTGTATCAGCGCAAGCTAAAGGTCTTATGCATGGTTTATCTTTAATCCATTTTCGATTCTTAATGTCTTACCTATCTTTAATTATACAATAGAGTATTTCGTTGCAAAAGTCAACGGTCAAGTATCGTGTGCTTTCCGTTCGATCGTATATAACTGATAACTATGGGGCCTATTATAGTTTGATCTTTTATGCTATTAATTATAATTATTATTCCATGTAGATGTTTTTAACACGAACGTATTTGTAAGTGATACAATTAAATGATCAATATAATGTGTGAAAAACAAATGTAGCAATGCAAGGAAAATATATTATATTATATTTTTGGGTAACTAGTAGCATGCAACATTTTGTTAGAAATTTAATGAACTAAAAATGATAGATTAATTTTTATTATGTAGGTATTTATATATATTATATTTTTATTCATTTGCCTTTCTATGGCAATAAACAAAGTGTTGTGCACAAAAATTGGTTAGAAAAACAGAGTTATATTAAGCCCA
The DNA here is from genome assembly GCA_027563435.1 of Nasonovia ribisnigri. Taxonomy (NCBI): domain Eukaryota; kingdom Metazoa; phylum Arthropoda; class Insecta; order Hemiptera; family Aphididae; genus Nasonovia; species Nasonovia ribisnigri. The sequence goes on along the minus strand of JANEHU010002485.1, from coordinate 19,368 downwards.
AAAGCATATTATTTTCTGTGTTAAATTATTGTTAGAGGATTCAACAAATACTACAATGTACCTGGTGATTTTGATTTGTATATATTATGTAACAATAAAACATTAAAACAATGCTAAGAGATATAAATACCTAAATAATTAAGTACCTATGGTACCCACATACGGATGTGTCATCAATGGTTTGATCATGGTAAACTTTTCAATAATTGTACATCACTAACTCTGATGACCTATACAGTATATTTTTCTCCGTTTAAACTTTTGATAATTTGTATTTATATATTTTTTGAGAAATGAACAAATAGAATCATATTATATTGTTACGTATACCATATACTCAGAAAAAGCATATGCGGAAATTATAAACGTTTGTTTAATTCAATCTTAAAAAATCTAAATTATTTTTAAATCACTATAGTGATTCTGTAACTAAACCTTGATTTAGTTATGTTATATAACCGTTAAATAAAATAATACATAATTACTTAACTATCATAGGTACAATATATAATGATTTTTTTTTGTCAAACCATAATGTTGTTCAATATTGTTTTGGCTTAATGTTTACTTAATCTAAGACTTATTTAAATTACGTACATTCAAGTATGCATTATTTAGATTAAAATGTATAAATAAAATAATTAACTGTCTAAATAAACATCTAAAACTAACCAACTATCTTATTTTAAGCTTTTCTTTTTTCTTTTCTTTTTATTTCTCTCTCTTAATTTAACATTTTAATATAAATCTTAAATGTTAACTCAACATATTTAGTTATAAATAAGTAATACATTTTTTTTTTCAAAATGATTCTTTTTCAAGTTTTATAATACAATTTATATTTTATAAATTAAAATCAAGTAATTATTTATGATAATGGATTATAATAATAAAGTACCTATAAAACATTAATATTATAATATTTAAGTGAGGTATGTACGATTCGCTGACTGTGAATCTTTTTAATGTTTTCATTGTGAATACATAATATTATCATATATTTGATAATCTATGTAAATATAAGTTATATGATAATAATATTATGATAATTATAATATTATTATCTTGTAAATTATTTACAAAATGTTTATATTGATAGGATATTTTAGTAATATCAACGACAGAAGGACATTGGTGGTTGTTGACAATTCTACGAATTCCACTGTTTAACTAGTAGGTTATGATTGCATCATAATAATATTATTATGTTAAAATTATGCACATTTAAAAGAATTCTACACCAGCATTTCCTTTCTTCGTCTTAAAAGTGCGTAACATACTTAATTTACGCTTAGCAGATAACGTTTGGCTTATTTAGTTTGAAAATTAGAGTGAATCGGTCTATTATGAAACCTAATGGCAAGAACATTATTTGTGTGTATGTAGGATTTTTACGATGGTAATTCAGTTTTTTAATGAGTTATGAGCATTTTAAATATACGCTATATTATATACTCAAAACTTGCTTAAAAAAAATTGAACTATCGAAAAAACCCACATATAACCATAGATAATGTATATACCATAAAGTTTAATTATATTATGTTCAAATTGATTGAGTATTATTGTAAATATTGTAATAAAAAACCAATACTATTTTTGTAACATAGATATTTGAACATATTATTTAACTAATTTTTGTAATAATTTACACTACTCAAATCTAGAATACTTTTTATTTTTTTTGTATTTCAATTATATTGTTATGATTACACGGCGTTTCAGATAGGCAATTTAGGTACACCATTATAATATCATTTCCCAGTATTCTATTATGGTATGAAATAGGAATATCAATAATATGATCAATTAAAATACATCAAAGTACGTCGTAAGCGAGTAACTTTAAGCGAGATGTAATTATCAACAATACAAAGTATATTATAATATTTCTATAATGGACTCAATGCAATTTTAGGCAGTTGAAAATGGCTTAATTATTATGAACACTAGTATTATTATTTTGTAGAAAATCGTATTGTAAACCGTAGTGTACAGCGTAAAAGTACTAGAAATTTCATATTTACTGTATGTGTTTGTATGTATAATGCGTGTATAAATAGTTTTAGATTATTTTTAACTATATATTTTTAAGCACCAAAAAATGTTTATTTAAGGAGTAACAGAATGGGATGAAAAGATTATTTATTTTTATTTATTAGCCATGTTTTCCATTGCATAAGTAGGTACGTAATATATTATATAGAGCGATTTATAGTAATATAATATAATATTATGTTATGTTGTTCAACTGAAAAGTATCATAGAAATACGAGTAAAATAAAGGAGTTGTGTACTGTTGTATAATTTATTCAACTCATACTATTTTTATTGAACAAAAATACTAGCCCATGGAGTTTATAATTCATACATAATTATTTTCGTGACACTATCACGATGTGTTAACCTTTTTAAATAGGAGAAACACTTGGTAATTGGATTATTTCTATAGTGAAGTTTCCTCCCTTGAATAAATCAGAAAATCACAGGTAACTATAAAGTATTTAATATTTAGAACAAGTATAACATGGCTATAGTATACAGTAGATGTAATATACAATTAAAATTAAATTGAAGTTTTTCTCGACTCGTTTTAATTTTATTCTACCCTTATAGCGGCTGTCATTTACGTTTATTTTATATCGGGATATAATGTAAGTAAAAATATTTCAAGACGTTAACTTATACAAAATATAAGTTTTCTTTAATAAAAGTTCAATCGACTGCTTTCAGTCCTTTGATATTATATGTTATATATTGCATGTAATTGGGTATCTATATTATGTGAGTATTGTGTAAAAGTGGGAAATAAAAACTGAAATGTTTTGTTGTAGGTAAACTCTGCAAAAAATAATCGACGGTAAAATTACATTCATGTGCAATTGGAATGGATTTTTGCCAAAATGGGAGGATAATAATATCAGGAAGATGTTTAAATGACATATACACATGCAGTAAAGGTTACTCGGAGTGAGATAATTTAAATGTAGTAACAGTTTAGTATCGAAAGCTTAATGTATTTTATAAAAAGTATAAACTCGTGTTAAAATTTTAAAATGAAAATTATTTCAGTACTGACGAGAATTTTTCAAAATTCAAATCACATCAGTATTTTTTATAAAATGTGTACTACAAACATAAATTGATTAATAATCTACATATCATTGTTGTATTGAGCTTAATCTGAATAATCCAACCATCAATGTTTCTTTATGTACGTAATAACTAATAGATACCTAATAAAAGGGATCCAAATTAATTATTGTGCTAGAATACAATATTACAGTACATCATTAATCATTATAATATGACTTATTAAGTTACAACTAACCCAATATCAAAGTAATATATTAAATATTTCTAAATAATTCTATTATAATTAAATCGATGCACAAATTGTTATTATTTACTAACGATAGGTGATGAAACAAAATATATATAGTTAAAGAATTAATGTTGCATAGTTGGAAATTATCCGATACTTAAGCGAACGGACATGAGTTCAAAATATTCGAATCAATATTTATTTTATTTGATGCCGAATATCGTTGTACGAGTCTGTCACTTTATTGTGATTGTAAATTTTCGACAACAGTTATTGAGTTACGCCTGTGGGACGGTGCCGTGCTGGTAGGTACCTACCGACCGCCATATCGTTTGCATAATCCTCGACCTGGGTGCTTTTAAGGATTGGTCGGGCTGATAAATATAACACAATATTATGAAACAGAGGGGGTAGCCATAACTGTTCTTTGTGGAATACCAGATTGTATATTATTATATTATGAGCTTCGCGGAAGAGTTCTGATTAGACGTGAAGAGCAAAGGTGCATTCTCTTTGGTAGGATTTTATTTTTAGTAATACTATTGAGGTTGGTTCAGTTGTATTTTAAAAGATCAGCTGTCAGCATGTCGCTGTAACATGACTTCCACCGACTTGTGAAATGTCGTGAAAATTTAGCATGAAGTATTATATTTTTATTCTAGCGCTGTCGCCATCTACTCGTTCTTATTATTATCATGGTATAAAATAACAATTTTAAAGAAATATCTACCATCAAGCTTGTACATATTGTTAAGTTGCAAGGGATAGTAATAAGCACTTAATTAAAAATATTAAAACAATAATAAGTACCTAATATCTAGTAACATATAATTAAAATACGTAGGATAGGTATGCAACTATATAATATTACACATCTAGTTTATTTTGTTACTTTTGTGGATGCTCTTGAAGTTATATAATTGAAAAGTCTTTACTATACTTCTTAAAAGTTGCTAAAACTACTGAAGTTATCCAATATAATTATTAGGTCTTGAAATATTATAATTAAAAAAAGAAATTACCAAAGCTGCTTGAGTGACTAACTGAAAGATTTTCTTAAATATTTTATAAACGTGTAAACATTTTTTTTATATATAATTTTTTAGTTTATTTTATAAATTTTATCTAACGTTTTTTGAATAATTAGAATATGCTGATATTGCCTTCATAAAATCCTAAATCAACGTCTGTTTATTACGTTTTATTACTTTAAGATGAAGTTTAATCACTAATAATACAGTTTATTCAGATTCATCAAGTAAGTATTAGATTATTAACTTAAAGGGAAAAATTAATAAAAACAAAACATAGAAACAATAGAACATATTGATGACACACATGACGTTTGAATTAACTATTCAGTATGTTTTACAAATTAATAATGTTGATAAATATTATTTATTTTCACCACCAATCTAATCAACAATGTATAACTCTCCTCGATAATTCGTCTATTATTTAAGTAGCACTATTAATTATTATTTGTGAATCGTTATACCTTATACTTCTATGTTACTTTTATTGTGTAATTTAATCTTACCAATATTACCCAATAGACATTACTGTTGCTACTGGTTTTTATAATTTATATATGAAAATAAAAATATTGGTAATTTGAAGTTTGTTGGAGTTTTATTTGGTTTTGATTTAATTTTAATATAAAATATTGACTATAGAAGAAGATATTATTATACGATATACAATTTTTTTATATATGACACGTATTATATTACCTACTTTGTACCTCTGAGTAAATATAGAAATCTATATCTTAACTATAAATATTTGTCACTGTAGTAAGCTTTGTTAGTTAATAATATGGGATTGGTTAATGCAGTAATATCATTAAATGGAATGTGCCGATCGCCTAATTACATTTAATTAATGGATAAATTCAATTATATCAAAAGAATAATTGGAAACAAAGTATAATTAGACTGGATAAGCGAAACGTTCCTATTTAAATAATAATACAAATAAAACCTATGAAGAATCAGTATTTAAAGGCTATACAATATTAACAAACGCAATTCGATTATTAATTTAAAATCAGGCTAAAAGTTTTAAGTAAAGCTTTGTTACCGTTTTTATATTATATTTTGAACGGAGAGTCGAATCTATTGGTTTAACAGCAATGCATTTTTTTTATGGCATCGCTATTATGGGTAGCAAGAAAGCTTTAAAATCCTTAATAGACCCGAAATAGATTGGAAATTTGATACAAATGGTACTTTGAAGAGGTAATTTTTAAATTGTCTAGTTGTTTTTAAGAAAATCACAAAAACAAAACTATCAAAACAGTAAAAACAAACCACCTTAACAGTAAGGTAAGGTAGAGCTGCGAAAAACTGGGTATGACGAAAACTTCTCGCATTATTTTCAAACTTTTTAACAACCTTCCTAGTCATATTCGATTTTTACCGATTATTTTATTGTAATATTGTGTATCCGTAATTTAATATCCATACGTATGAAAACAGTGGAACATTTTTGGGATTTAAATTTTAATCTACTGATTTTACTTTAACATTTATTTATCATTCAATCTAACTATAATTCGAATACAATATTAATTATATTGTAATTATAATAATTACGGTTCATTTTTAGAGAATTGAAAATCGTTTTAGTAAATCCTAAAAAATCCTCGGTAGTTTTAAAATCCAAAAATTCATATTCATTTTATTTTATACAAACCGGGCTGTCTAATATTGCTTCCAAATATATTATTATTATAATACAACACTGCATTTAGTCAAAATTATTGAAGCGAGATGAATGTATGATATTCGTTTTCTGTATTATGTTTGTGTGATTAAATTATGAATGGGGGGGGGGGGGAGAGGAGATCTATTGGTTTTATAATGCCACTTATTAGATTTTTAAGCAGAAAAATAGTCAAATAGTTTTATGGATGTCATCTATTAATTATTACATATTAATGTTGTATAATATTATATTATATGTTATAATTTAAGACTTATTAGTTTAAGCAAGTAATTGTTTTTAACAAATCTTAAAGATGTTTGATTGATTCAACCAAAGTACAAAATTAATTTTTGATCAAACTATGGACTAAGAATATAATATCATATGTTTTGGAATAAATGTATACTATGACTATATAATATATACTATATATTACACATACTTAAAATAATAAAGGTACTCACCATGTTTAACCAAGCATTTGTTATGACGATTTGATTTTTTTCATCCTACAACAGTACAATGGTAATATAAACAATAGCATGATGTATATATAATATTATTAATAAAGATAAAAAAAAACGGTAATCAAACAGTATTAGATAAAATAAATGCGAGGTGGTAAAAATAGTGAATAATATTAACGAGTTGTATATAAAAAAAATCTTTTAAATCATTAAAAAAAAAAATGTAATAAAACGGTATGAACATGGCAATACTGTGCAATGACAAAGTAATAGTCATTTTACGCAGCTTTAAATGTCATAATAATATTAAGTGTTGAAATTATTAAATAAAAAAAGTGAAAATACATTTTTTAGTTAAAAATAAAACGTATTTCCAATTTCCAACTGAGTTATTCAAACACTGTCGTAAGTCATAATGATAAGAATATGTATAGAAAAATATTCTTTAAAACGCATATAATTCTTTTATAGTATTGTTATAACAATATTGTTGTATTGTTATTTTGATTCCCCTAGTATAGCAGTCTATAAATTATAAACATAATATTAAATTTTATGAATTTTGAATGAAAAAAGGATCGTTATTTTCTATCTGGTATGTTTACTAATTTCTCACATTATTTTGTATCGACTATTAACTTAGATTTTAACAAACATGTTAATAACTCTTAGCTAAATAATATGATATGTGTATAAGGACATTTAATAGTTAAATTGTTACAATCAAAGAATGAGGTAACATTCTAAATGTATTTCAAAATACTTCTTTATTATCATGTTATACAGATAATTCAGCAGACTTTCATAAATATTTATTGTATTTTGATCGTTGTATTTTAAGAACTCCAAGCAAAGTATGAAAATAACATTTTACAGTCAAGTTCATATTTTTTGTAGGTACCTATGTTTTGTTTACTCAGAATGGCAGTACATAATATAATATCGTAGATAGATCTTAGTATTGTAATATTGAATTGTTTTGGGATTGATTTGAGATGAGTCATCTCGGATGACTTTATATTTTGTACGTCTACTCTGTTTGGATTTACTATGGAGTAAGATTGGGGTCGATGCTTATGAAGCCGGAGTATAAACTGAATAAGCTGCCAGAGTAGTTTATCTGGATAAGTTTATGTTTGGAGTGTCAAAGGTATAAATTTTATAAATAATAGGTGACAGATCACTGCTCCGAGGGACACTCACATTTATCTTGTGGTAAGAAAAAAAAGAGTTGTTGTAGGTATTTCACTAAAAAATCTATTTTCCGGGGAGGAGCTTTATAGAATGAGGAAATAATAAGGAGCAGGTAAAAAAGATTTCAGTGTGAATAGTAAACCAGACAATAAACGTCAGATACGGATGTGAAATATGCTTTGACTCTGTTTTTTTTTACTCGACAGACATTACTATATGGTATCAACATTCATTTTGAAATAAATATATTTGATATCCTACTGATAAAATGTAGGTACTAGCTTATTATTTAGGATCAATACTGTCAACAGTACTGTACTATAAATTATTATGATTGGCGGCTGTGGTGCTGCTGTGGAGTGGTCGAGAAGTTAAGGATGTTATAAAGACGTGGTCGACAAATAGTTTTAGTCTTATAACTTTTCAATTTATTTATGGCGTCTTTGTATCATATAGATGAATTGATGAATTGAACTATATGCATTTTGAATAAAATCTTATTCGTGTTTCGGTGGTTTATTATATTATATCAGCTATAATTTTAATTGTTAATTACAGTTATTTATTTGACCTTCTTAATTCTTTCGAAAAGTTTAATTTTAATTTTTAGACTAAAATTTAGTGAATACTGGCAAGTGATTTTGTAACCAAAAATTCATATCAATAGTACTGAGATATGTATTAAAGAAATTCATTTTTTTTTTTTTGTAAGTTGTTAAGGAATATTTTTAATTTTGAGTTTGAATATTTATTATAATAAATTAATTTCCAAAATATTTAACTTTCCCTTTATATAGTTCTAGGTAAAAAATTGTATGTATACATATATTTAGGTAACAATTATTATGTATATATTATATCTATAACTGAAAGAGGGCAAAAAGTAGAAAACTTACGAAACTTTTTATATTAATTGGGAAAACCCCATTAAAAAAATAACCAAACACGCGAATAGGTATTCACTCAAAATCAGCTTTTGACAAAATAATGAATAACTATTACCGTTGAAACTAGAAATTTCCACCAAATATGTATAGCGTTTTTTAGACATATGATGTAATTTTCAAAATATTATTTTCTCTTTTTTTGCTATTATAGGCATATAAAACGTTTGACTTTAAATAGTTTTTATTCGATTTTTTGTCTTTTATACCCATGTAAAAAAACTTGGAAGTTCAATGCATTATTACTCGTTAGTTATTAGGTATTACAGCATTTTAAAAATATCACAAATGCATTGGTACATTTTTTTTAAATTTATATGTTTTTGAGATGGATACGCGATAAAATATTTCTGGGCTGATTTTTTGTAAGGTTTTCGTTGCTATATAGTTACTTATTAATAAAAATATATTTATGTTTCATAGATTTTCCTCTTAGAGGAAAAATATCGAGTAAGCGTGCTATGGTTTTTTTGATAAGTTTTTGAAATGTAGTAAAAATCGCGAAAATATATAATTATTTTTTAGGTACCTACCTAGTTAAATATCCTTAACATTTTCAATTTTAATAGTAAAGGCTTGGCAATTTAATATAGAGTTTTTCATATTTTTTCTTATATTAACTTTAAAAATATAATTGCAAATAAATATACATGATATCTTTTGTAATGCATAAATTTAGATAAAATTGGATATTTAAATGAAAATTTATTAATAATAATGATTTTTCCTGTAGGTATACCGTTTTCAGTTATTTTGTTGTAATTTAATAACTGTTAAACGAGGGGACTCATAACTTTTTGTCATTATGGTGTTACATAATAATATATAATTACTATTATTTATAAGAAATGACTTTTCAAAATATTTAGACTAATTTTAAGTTATTATACCTACGAACCTATTTTCACCGTTTAATTGAACGTCGGACTTAGCTTATTTAATAACCATAATAATATTATTATGGGATATCTAATAATAATGTTATTTATTGTATAATTAATTTTTTTTTTTATTTTTTATTTTTTAAGAGATAATATACAATCTATACAATATAGCACAATAAGTATATGTGAAAAGAGTAGTTATACATGAATAGTCTTGATTAAGAAATCACCCTATGGTAACCCTATAAAATTGAAAAATAATTAATTTAATTGATTTAAATGATTTTGGCTTATCTTATCATTCGATATTTTTGGTAAAAATGCTTTGAGTAATTAATAAATTATAAAATATCCTTAGATATAGAAGCTGACATGTCTCCTCTCACTCCTAAGTTTTGAAATGTACTCTTCTTTCAACAATGTATCATTTTTGTAGTAGGTATATTAAACATTTAAGATATATGTATTTCAAACATTTTTTTTAATTGATTTATTGATGCCTTTAATGTTTGATAGTTGAACCACATTCAAATTTTAATTTTTAAATTGTAATCCATTTTTTCATATTTGAATACTATCTGCCCACATTTTGCTAAAAATATTGTATTTTAGATTATAAAATTAAAAATATAGGTTGTCATTTAAAAATCAATAGTTAATAATGGATTCACTAAAAAACATAAAAGTAAAACAATTTGGTCACTATGAGATTGTAGAATCACATGTGTTTTATATTTCTAATTAAATGAATTTAAAAAACAAAAATAATTTTCAAAAAAGAGTATTCTTATTAAAAAATGACACTATGAATTTATTGTTTAATCGTTTTATAATGTGTTACAGATATTAATATATCATAATGAGTGATTTCAATTGTGTTTTCTACATATTAAATCATAAACCGTTATTTAGGCAGTATAGTTAATATAATTATGATTTATAAACGTTTAACCGTTTCAAAGTAACTACGAATTGACGCCACTGTGCTCTTTGCTTTTGTATCGAGTAAATTGCACTTTATACTATTGCCACACAATAACGTTTTATGATCGAATAAAGTGTATAGCTAAAGTATACGAACCACGTCTATTATCTGCTGTAGCGTGATGCCAAATGTAACTTCGAGTGGATCGGATTCGTTGGATACAGGTCTCTCCAGAGGGTTGTAATCTGTTAGGAGCTCATCCAAGAGTTGCCTCTCGAATTTACCTTGAACGCTTTCTGAAACACAATGAACACAAAAAACTTAATAATGATCTCGATATATGCACACATAATTATAATAATAATATGTGAACATATCATACAGTCTTCCTCCAAATCATAACAACAATAAAAATGATTATAAATTACCATAATTTTTCTTGTTAATTTTTAACTAACCAAAATTTTCATTTTGTATTTAATTTTTCAAAAACTTGAATATACATTATTTAATAATGAAGGATTCAGTTGATTTAGTTGCTTCTTACTTAGTAGAGTACTTTGAGTACAACCTAATTATTTGGTTAAAAAATAACCTAAGTTTATTAAATTTTGTATAAGTACAAAGTTAAATCAATTATTTACATATATTAATATAGAGAGCGTACGAACCAATTCGTGAATAACGACAAGTACTTACGTACAAAAATAGTTTATCCTTAATGTACCTAGTGAAACTTACACAAACTTAAATTAGTATCTTTGATAGTATGACATGATTTATCTCGGAAAGTGAATTTTTAAACTGATATATATAATTAGTAATTTGTTTTAAAATTAAACACATTGCTATTTAATAAAATTGCTGACTAAACTAATATTGCATACCTATTTTAATGTCATTGTGCATATAAAAAAAAGTTTATTCCACTGTTCGATAAGTATCATATTATTTGTTAATTTTTAATTAATTAATCCATTTATTATAGTTAAAATTATACTTTACGCCTGCCCATAAATTAGCGTGCAATACGTTATAAGATTATGGAAATGTGTAGTCTGAATTTTCAACTGTGGGATTTATATACATAATATAGTCTAATCTTCTCACGATTGGATTAACAACTGTACATAAAAGTTTACGGTTTGAATGATTTTATTTAAAATAAAGACTGAATTTGGCAGTTCATAAAATATTTTAGATTCTCATCGGTGTCAAAAATGTACTGAATTTACAATGATGTGACAAATTTATTTTTATTACCTATTTAAGCTTTTCAACGTAATTTAAAATTCTATACGGTTTTTAAATTTGTTGATATAACATTTTGTGTTTGCCGTTTGGCCAACAGGTGTGCAATTGTAATAAAAGGTTTCACATACATTTTTATAAAACCTAAGATTTGAAAATAAATGATTATAGTCATAACTCATAAGTAGTCATTGCTAAAATCAAAATCAAAGTTTTAATAAACATTTTACCAAATATATAAAATATTAATATAAATATTTGGTGAAAATTTTAAGTATCTGCGATTATTCGTTTTTGAATAATATAACATATTAAAATCAGATAAACGATTTGTTCGAAACTAATTTTGAAAAGTACAGGGAATTTATCACTTTCGATTCTCAAAAGTACTAACTATATTCACTTTACTACCAGATAAGATATTGGTGTTGAAAATCTAAGCATCCTACAAAAGGTGATGATAGATACACAATTAAAGCTCTTTGTATATTTAATAATATAACTCTGATAAGAATCTAAAACGAATGTACGTTTAAATGGAGCTTCTACACTTGGCACTGAACCGATTGGCATCAGATTTCATACACATCCCTTGAGACTAGGGGGGGTGTTCATAGCTTCGTTTTTCGACCCCTATAGGTTGTATTTTAGTGTAGATCAGTGATGACACATTAATTTAGTTTTGGCTCACGAAAATCAAATATTTTTTTGTTCGTATATAGGGTTGCTATTGGTTACATAATTATTTTTTTTAGAAAATATTATTTAATTGCCCAAGTGCTATATCCAATCAACCACAACGGATTTCCCATATCGGTCGAATTAGTTCACACAGTGAGGTGTATCGATGCTAATTGCTCTTTAACTACATAGGTACAAGCTCTCACACCTACCTATATAGTGCCATATTTTATACTTGTTTGGTTTTTTTCCGAGCCAAATCGGGTTATACAGCTAATCGAGTTATAAAAGAAATAAACATACATTTGATACCAACATTTTTATCGATTGAATTATTAAGTCCATAGTAGAACTACAATGACGACAGTGGAATTATAGCCACTGCCTGCCAATCTTTCTCATCACAATACCAATAGCAAAACGCCGTACATTTATAAAACACAAGCTGTTTAACCAAACATCTTTGTTCATGAAAAATTGAACCGTATGACGTAATATGGCCCTGTATTATAGGTGTATTATGGTTTTAGTGTGCTAGGCAATATATTATATTATAATATGTGTTTGTTCACGGCAAATCAGTGGCGGTGACCTTATTGCTTTGTGAACTAATGGTATAATGGCCTGTGGTGGATAGGAATTGGCATAGGTATTTCCAAACGTGGTTAAGATTACTCTCTAAAATTTCCTGATATCTCTAAGAGAAATTTGAAATTTTAGTCAAAATCGGTCAAGTATATAGTTTTTGTGTACCTATACAAGTACGAAGTAAGCAAACATACACATTAATTTATATTTTATTCTGTAACCAGTGGCAATCCTATTATGTATATTATATATAAACAAAATTATATTAATTGATCTTCTTGAGTCCAAACAAAATAAAATTCATGTGTAAGCCATCCTTTGGCAACCTGCAGAAGTTTAAAAACGTGAGTATCGATGAATGTGTACTTAAGTTTGTTGACAATTGGTTCAATATAGTTTCCAAGCCCCATAGAAACATACATTAGTTTAAATATAATATATTATATTATACAAATTTACATTTAATTATTAAAAGTATAGAATATTTTACATGGGTGGTTAGCAAAAATGTTCAATATTATCGTTGACGATAATAGTTTAAATTAATTACATTATTGATACTGGTTTTCTTCGATAAATTAGTAATAGATTTCCACTCATAATAGTTGTAGGGAAACCACATTGTTAACAACAGCTGACGTTATTGGACAACAAAAATGTCGGATCACAGGACAATTTTACCGGACAAGATTTTTGAACATTCATTTTTTTTCTACACAATATAAAGTTATTATTTATTTTCCCGGGATAACTTTTTCTTTTAATAAATTATACTTTTAATGTGTCCTCTCTGCCTACCCCATTGAACTCTCTAGCAAAGTTGGCGTTTGGCTTTTGCGTTCCCTTTTCAAACCCTCTGTTGCCACAGAAAAGCCGGTAAAAGTCGTTGGTACGGCCCATAATTAAACTCCGTCTACCGTAGAAATCTCGCGTAAGCTCGCCAGATGTCGTATGGACAACAATCAATAATCGTACGTATGATAAAGTTTCTCTCCTACCTCTCCATCCATGCTTCTCAGGTTCTTTCTCTATAGTTCAATTTTTTATTTCTTATACGTTTTTCCTATTCCCGTTGAGTTATGACGCCGCTTTCAACTTATAAACAATATAATACATATATATTTTTAGATATATAAAATCTATATGTAAACTTATATGCTTATAAAATGTGTTATAGTTGACAAGTTTTAAGTTTTTAAATTTAAAAGCGATCACTACTTTTTCTTCTTATTATTTTTTTAAAATTTAAACAAAAGTTTTGAAAAATTAAAGATATCAATTGAAATATTCAGTAGAGAAAATGGTTTTTGTATATTTCCAGAGGCGATTTTATCATAGAAATGTTGAAGGCAGTTAAAACTAATGTGGATTTTTTACTCATTCTAATAGTAACAATATGGTACTTCATACATTTTTAAAACTGATTTTACTTTGAGATTTTTATTGACTTACTACTTACTAATTATGATATAGATGAAAACGTTTACCTATGAACTACAATAATGCATACTATAATGAATTATAATATTATCCATACTTAATTATGTCTACATTATCAGGTACACCAAATGTGTTAAATTATAAACATTTTAACAATTATTATTATTTGTTAGATAACCTATAGACCTCTAGTACAATATTTCTAAATATATTATATTTAAAAATATTGCAATATAACTGTGCAACTTCTCAATAATGTTGAACTAAAAAGGTTTGGTGAAACAAGTTATAGGTTCTAAAGTTCCAAGTTCTGACAAAATATAAATCAAGATATATTTTATTTAATGATTTTATAAAATCAAAACACATTATTATTATTTTGGTACGTGTTTTGTCGATAAAAACTACAATATAACTTATTTCAACGACAAAAAACGAACGCAAGCAAATTGGCACTAAAGCAAACTATTATTTTCACACTTCATATAAAAACACTTTTTTTTTTTTAGTAGAAACTTTTAAGTGATATTTTCATGTTCTTTCATTCTAATATATGAGCATATACCTATAGCATAACCTATAGTTTAAAAATAAAATTAATATCATAGAATTATTTTAAGATCAATGAAGCATCACAATTTATTAGTATTTGAGTAAAAACACACTAAAATTACAAAAAAATTAAAAACAATTAAAGTGTCAAAACCATAATCATTAAGATGTATTTTTAAATATACTTTTAGGTTTGAACTTTTAAATTTTGAAGTGTATAATAAATCGTATTAAAATGTGATGTAAAGTAGTCCCTTGAAGTAATCTTTTAGAATTTAATTATAATATTGAAACTTTACAACATTTCTTTGGGGAAAGTTCCTCGATCAGTAATTTATATGTCCGACGTTTTTTTTGCATACAACACTGGTGAAGTCAAATTTGTTTCAGTTACAAAATTATAATTTTTCTTATTGTTCCATAACAAACTTTTTACGTAATAAGAAAATAAATATGGGATATTAAGAAACTTGAAGGTATAACTAGTTATAAATATAAAATAATTAAGGTGTGGATTTTGGAATAATAATATATAAACATTCTAAATTTAATATAATATCGGTTAATCTACACATTTATCCTTGTAAATGTAACAATGCTATTCGACCTTGTATGTTTCGAAAAGTTGGAAAATAAATTGTCTGATAATGGTGTTTCGTGTCAACTTTATTTCCATGTTCATTTTAATGAAATTTATAGTACATATCCGTACCATAAAAAAGGTTGGTCATGTTAGTTGAATTAAATTTAACAGTGAACCACGTACAATGTTTAATTCAATATTTAAATTTTTATCCAGAAACACGGTATTATTAATTCGTTAAGTATTTATAACAAAGCCATTTATAAATCCGTATGATTGTATATGAATTATAAATACGTTAAATAGTAATTGAAAGTAATTAATATTTAACGATAAAGTTATCGGTTTTATATGGTTATTATTCCGTGGATTTTTTTTTCATTTTCTAACTGGGATTATGCGGTCCATTCATTTTACAATGAAAGATGGTTTACAATAAATCCATTAAAAAAAATGTATAAGTTTTAAGGTCTAGTGGATATTCAATAATATTTAAGAATATTAAGAAAAATTCATTATAAATAAAAAGCTATATTCAAACAATATTATACTCATTATTTTATAATTTATAGTTTTATTTCAACTAGGTATTTTATTTCTTGTCTTGCCAGTTGCCAATTATTACTTTGATAATTATTTGGTTTATTAGACGAGTGCTTTTTAAATTATATTTAATATTTATATGCATTTTATTTGAGTACATGTTTCTCGTAGAAATTAACGTTTAGAATAAATTTGGTTTATCTATGCTGGAAAAAAGTTATGAAGTTAGTGCTTTCCCTTTGTTTACATAGTAAATAAACAGTTTAGTCAGTTGTTAATGCCACGCGATGACACATATGCTTTGAGTAAGCCATTTTCTAAAGAGATTATTTTCTATTTAAATAATCTAAATAATTTAATATTCTTTATTCTTTATTTGGCGGTTCTTACTTATAATAATTTTTATTTAGCTAATTTTAACTTATTTTAGTAGTTATTTTGATATTATTATGGGTTGTAAAATAAATATTTAAAAGCACGTTTCCATATTAGTAGATTTGACCAAAATTGCTGATTTACAACACTATTTTTTTTTTGATATTTGCGTGAAATCTATTGGTTTTCAATGATCTTTTTTTCTGTTGCTATATTTTAATAGGTATCTAATTCAAGTTCTAGAAAACTGTTAAAAAAAATGACATAAAACTGTGTTTAATACAATTTTTTTCGTATATTTATGATAGTTTATAATTAATTTGATTTTAAACTTTTTCAGACATAGAAATATTGTATTCCTACAAGTTAAGATACCTCTTCCACCTTAGACGAGTGTCTAACACAATTTTTATCACCAACACAATATAACTATACTTATGGGTAATATTCATTGAACATATACATTTTACTATCGATTACACTGAAGTATGATTTACTGATGAAAATTTTATAAAATATGTTTTATATTCCAAGTTGTAATAACTTATGCAACCATTTTTTTTTTATAGAGATGCATTAAGAAAATCAAGTTTAACTTTCTGATAAAATTTTTGAAACAATTTGATCATATTTTAGATAAATATGATATTTGGTACATTAGGTACAACTTGTTAAAATCTCAAGTCTTAATTCTAAAAATAGCCCATTTTATAGAAAAAAACATCAATAAATTGTATAAGTCTATAGAAAGCTATAAAACCATCGAGTCTATTTGAAAATTTAATGATGCTTAGAACGTAATAAAATAAATCTTCAGTTCTTGTTTCAAGTCTCTTCCCTCTATAACCATTATTTTCAGAATTATTACAAACTCACTACCAATTATATAAATATACTATTAAGCAGTAAATTCAGCATTTTCTTTTATAGTGTTACATTATTATTTATCTTTGATAAGAATTTAATTTTGAATTTGAGTCTAAAATTAATACATTACCTACAGTAGGTTTATACACCAATCGCAATTCTTACAATTTTTTATGAAAATACCTTTCTAAATTATTAAATATTTACTATTGTAATTTATTTATATAAATATACATTTATTAGAATTTTTCAATAAACATGACTTTTTCACTATATATTAAAACATAGATGATTTATTTATTTTTGAATTAGTTTATTTAAAACATAATTTATTTAGTTTATAATTGTGTTAATAAATTTAATTGGATGTGGATAAAGCTCATTTGAAATAATAAATAAGCATTGAGAATTCCGTTTTTTTTTCAAAATGAAAATAATTACCTATGTAACGAACAAAAATACTAATAAAATTTATAAAAATATTTGGTAACATACGACAAAAAAATGGTACCTACATAAATTAGCTGAATATGAATGTAATATATCAAATAAATCACGTTATATTATGCTTCATAATGAAATCTACAACCTCCGCAACTTTTATTTGCTAAATTATTTTTGGCCACAAAATGTAGGTACCTGTGGTGTAACGCAAAATAATGATTAATTAATATTGGAATGAAGAGTTTATCTTTTAGACATATTAAATTACGAGGGCTTAATTACTCGTTTGACAAGTAATAAACCATATACAAAAACCCACATACCTAATATCAGTGATGTGAAGTTTATTCAGGAATATATGTCATGCATACATCGTGATTAAAATGTATTATTATTATTATTATTAGTATATAGTCCAAAACATAAAAATCGGACACGCAAAATATATTATGTATTTACAAATTTTAATAAAAAGCAACAAGATATCGGAAAAGAAATCATAAGTAATTTGTTGAATAAATACCTAGCTACCTAATTAACTATTTTGATCACTAATAAGTGATGTATATTATTATACAGTGAAACTTCTATATTATAAAAACGAACTTTCAATTAATAAAATTTTCCGTTTAACGAAATTCTCTATAATACGAATATTTTTTATACCCTATAATACTTAGTAATATTGAAGATTCACTTTATTAGTATTAATACTACTAATAATAAATTTAATAGACAATATTATAAAAGTTTATAATTATAATCACGAAAGAACTTTAATATTATTAATTATTAATTATTTCATTATTTCATACGGCTTATAACCCACTATTTTTAATTGTCAACGCGTAATAAATAATAATACGTCATATGCAAGTACATAAAAATACACGCAATTTAGCAAATCGTCATCGTTACTTTAAAGTGTCAACTAAAGAAGTAAAGGATATGACATTTGTCTTTAACACCTCGCTCGGAGGAAAGTCTTTAACGATATAATATGAAAAAAATAATGACGGTACTTTAGGAGGGCGAAATGCGCCAGTATCCCCTACGGCTTTTCTAGAAGAAGAAGAAAAAAATAAATATAAAAGTATCCACATAAACGTTGCTATACAGTTGTCTAGGTGTGTACCTAGGTATTGTAGGCAATTTTGTGTGGTGTAAAGAATTTTTCGCAAGGAGAGATAAGTTAACGATCTCTGGCCACGCTGACGTTCAAGACAGAAGTTTAAAGCGGTCGGGTTTTAATGTTATTATATGTATATGTATATATATATAAAAATAATAATAAACGATATAAAAAAAACAAAGTATTTCTTTTAAATATTAAAAACTGAAAGGCGAAAAAAGAAAAGTAATTAACTGTCGTATTTATTAAAAATGTACGCTCTAATTTTTAAGTTTAATTAAAATGAAAGAAATACTTGAAAATGACAATGTCTCCGCGACTTTACCACATAAAATGCAATAATAATAGGTAATCATAATAATAATAATAATAATAATAATAATAATAATAATAATAATTAATAATAATAATAATAATAATAATAATAATAATTAATAATAATAATAATAATAACAATAATAAAA
>JANEHU010002484.1:0-12371 GCA_027563435.1 Nasonovia ribisnigri | reverse complement strand
ATACGACTACAATATAATATATAGGGCAGGTACTGAAAACGCGAATGACGACTGTTTATCACGCATACATATAGTGCAAACTAATGACCTGATTAATTCCGAATATAATAATTTTCTAATCGCGGAAACAGCACCTATAATTAATTCTAAAGTAATTGACGTTAACGGTAGTATAAAAGATTCCGATGCAAACACTAATTTATTTTTACCAATTTCGAATGATATGGTAATCACTCATCCGGCAATTAGACAGATTATAGAGAAATACAATCTTGGCGTTCCAAAGTTCAACGAAAACGAGAATAGTTTATTGATTAATAATCTAGCACGTACTATAATATTTTATAAGCTAAAAGAAACGCATATTGCTCCATTAACGGAACAACTAATTTTTAATACATTTACTGTAATGAAACAAATTTGTCTAGCCAATAAAATTAATACGTGGTCAACGATCAGACTAGAAGGGGTAACAACCATGACCAGTTTTGAACGAACCCGATCTATGATCCGATTTATTTTTAAAGGGACCGATATAACTGTTAGCATTTATAAAGATTAAAACTTTCAGAAACTGGAAAAACAAACCTTAAATTAGAAAAAGAACAACTTAAAGTTGTTAGAGTAAAAAATGACTATGAAACGCGAGAATCTTATAATTTACAATTACAATTAACCGAACTAAAAACATAACGGTAGAACAATAAATAAATAATTTTATTTTTAAACATTTTATGTATATGAACTTACTTTTAACTAAACATATGACAGAAATCGACATATTATCGTCGATCATTGAGAATGCTAAGTTAGGACAAATACATCCATATTTGATAGAAACATACGAACTACTAGGGCAATTAGGCTTTCTTTACCTAGCGGGACAGATTTTCCCTACGCGTTATCAATCGAAACTGTTAATGATATAGTAAAACTGTCAGATATTAAAATATACTACTCTAATAATAACATAGTGTTTATCATAACAATTCCATTAATATATCAAAACAATTTTATTTTGTATCACTTAATACCTAAGCCTTATTGTCAAAATATTATAAATTGTATGTATATTGCACCTAGTCATAAGTTTTTAGCGATAAGTAAAAATAAGGAACATTATGTAGCATACGACGAATTCCACTATAGTCAATGTAAACATGCAAGGGGTTTCCTTCTTTGCCCAGAAATCCAATCCCTACATCCTAGGAATCTCCGACCAATTTGCGAGGTTCAACTTTTACAAGATCCAAGGGACGTACCAGACACTTGCGATATACGACACGTATCATTACAAGCAACCATTTTTCACAAGTTAAGTTATCGTAACAAATGGTTATATGCCACGGATAGCGAAGTCATTATAATTAACAGTGAAAATGATCTGAGGAAGCCAGCACTCATACGTTAGAGGGGGTAGGAATCGTAACAATCAACGAAACATGCAAAGGGTATGCGACTAGAGACGTATTAATACCAAGTAGTAGTGTCGAAAACAATTTTTCGGATTTTATTCCAACATCCGTTATCACTCGACAAGAGTACCAACATGTATCAATTGATCTTTATACTATGAAGGACGAAAATGTTATAAATAATCACATGAATGACCTTAATTTAATTTCAAGAACACATAAACAACTACAAGAAAATAACAAGAATGAACACAAATTTATCGAATTGGAAGACACTCAAAATATACAGAATTATGCGTTGTACATCATAATTCTCATTATCATATCAATACCAACTGCATTCGTATTAAGCAAGATTATTAAACAACGGGAAGTGAAGAAGAAACAAACAACCGTGAGAACTGAACAAACCATAATAAGACTTCACCAGAGCAGGGAAACCATCAACATGGAAGAGACAACGACGTCCACAGCAACAGCCCTCCTATCACAGAAGGACATCAAGTAACACAACCCTCTACTTGCTATCCGACACTCAAAAGTATTTATTGATTGAAACCTACGGCTTCAATTTTACAGGGAAGGCATGTAGTAAATCATGCCTACTCGTATAGTTTGACGTTTCCTAGTATTAGATATTTATGCATATTGTTTTGTCCTTTAGCCTTTCTTTGTTAGAAAATGCGTATTCATGGATACTAAGAAAAATGTAATATGAAATATTACATTAATTATAAATGTTTTTGTAACTATTGCTTATTCATGAATATTCGGCGTAAACAACTCCTATGCATGTATTTTAGTGAAGTATATATAAGAGTGTTAAATTAGTACATAGTTTAGAATTATTTTACTTTAGCTTAACTGCACATAGTTCTCGGGTACCGAGCGTAACCTCTGCCCACAAATGTCTACAATTGTAAACTGTTATAGTCCGTAATTTTGTTAAACATAATAAACATTAATACAGTGAATATATACTTATTCTTTTCTAAGTGCAATCTCATCGTCACTCTAGCTCAACAACGAAACGTCGAAGCACGTCAATAAATAATTAAGTGTACAAGTGTAGTACGAGAGTACTACACTATTAAAATAGTACATTCACCATATAATACTTGTGGTAAAAAGTAGTAGAATAATTTTTACTTCTAACGATGGATACACATGATGTTTTTACTTTTGGTTCTTTAGTTTATTTATACCTTAAAACAAAACAAAAAAAATAGAAACCATTAGGTTCATCCAATCAACAGCGAAAGGCATACTTCAGGACATTACGTGCAACTTTACAAGAAATTACGTCAAAATCATGTAAAATTTTTTAATTATTTCCGCATGACCATAAGTTCATTTGACGAATTATTATCGTATATTGAATGTGACATACAACGTCAGAACACTAACATGAGGTCAGCCATAGGACCTGAAGAAATGCTTGTCATAACGTTGAGGTAATTACACTTACTTTATAGATGGAGAATAGATTTTATTGATTAAATTTATATTATAATTTACGTATTATTAAAATATCTGTTAGTAAACTTTCAGAAAAATTTTTATTACGAAAATAATATTTATTATACATTGTAGTTATAACATTAAGAGGCAGTCACAGTAAAAGTGAAACGTATACAACGCTCAATAGATGGCGTTGTGCGCCGTATCGTCGCCGTTGCGGCAGACCGTAACCCCGCCCATTATATCCTCGACTTGGTCCGCGCGCACTATTTTCGGGAGCGGTACATTATTACTACGGAGCAAGGTGTATTGATAAGGTGTCGTCACTTGTTTGAAAACTTGATTGAAAATTTTACCACAGACAGTCGTCACCACCGGGAGCGCTGTATGTCCTAAAGAGGCCGAAAAACGAACGCTTTTGTACACCAAAGCCATAGAAAATTGAAAATATATTATGATTTAAGGAATAAAATTAAAAATTTTTCATTGTATAATTAGTTTTTTGATCTAAATTATTTGTATGCATGTATTTAAATAATTTCTTTTTATCAAATACAGTCATTAATATTATTAAATATTGTCATTTTTAAATTTCCTACCTATTCCAAAAAAATATATGAAAAATGTATGAGTTACCTATTGGTAATTCACTAAATTATCATACATAATTATTTCAGAGTGTTATAATTAGGGCTGGGATTTCGATGCACTTTGCATTGTTTTCCAAAGCTTACTGTGCAATGCTCGTCTTGTCACAAATTTGTTTTATGTACATTTGAATGAGAATAAGAAAGTTTATTTTGCATTTTTTGGCATTTTTTAGTTTTTAGGTCATTTTCTTAATTTTTTAGGGCATTTTAGAGTTTTTGGAGCATTTTTTGAGGTTTTGCAAACCAAGTGTATGAATTTGAAATTTTATTTTAAGATTTTAAGATTTTTACACCAACTTGGTTTTTAAATAAATATAACAGATTATATTATATTATAACTTTTTTTTTAGATTCATACTAAAACTATGTATTTACAGTTTACACTTGTAATATATTTTTATAATGTATTTTTTAAAACTTTATATTGTAATTTATACTAAAATTATTAAAAATAAAAAAATTTGTAGATTTATTGCCCTTTTTTAGGACATTTTTCGGGGTTTTTGAGGGCATTAAAATCCCAGCCATAGTTATAATTAACAAATAATAATTTATAATTACATGGACATGAAAAGGGAGGGCCTGAGGGGGCTTGATTACCCAGAGTGCAAAATTTAGTTGAATCACTGTTGAATAGACGTCCACAAATCAACATCCACAAATGGATTCAAAGTTGATTTGATAGGCAAAAGTGACACTATTCAACATGTAATATGCGTAGATTTTGGACCAACCGTATATACCCAAATTAAGCTTAATATATATATAATACGTTGATTCAATGGGGATTTTTCTCTATATATACAACATATATTCAATGTATATTTAACATATCATATTCAATGTGTATTTAATATATATTACACATAGCATATACCTCCTACCAATGATGCTGAGAGGGGTTGGGGGCAATATAAATTATAGCCCCCCTCCAAAATTGTTATCAGCATTTCTCTAATAATGATAATAATTTATTTATTATAATAATAAAATTATAATTATTATTGGTTTTTTTTTTTTTTATTTATATTTCATTTTTATAGTACCCTTTTGAAAATATTTTCTATAGTTACTTCTATGGTTTTAGATATTTATTGCATTCACTATTAACATATAGCATAATATGCATATATATAATAACTATATATATATAACTTATATTATTAAGTATGAGCTTTATTAAATCCCAAAGGTTTAATCTACATTTTTATTTAATTATCTAGGTATTGATTGTAAATATAATATCACATAGGCAACTCTATGCTAAAGCTTGTGCAACCTCCCAATTGAATTCCACTGAAACATAATATTCTATATTATGTATAAATAATGTATTTGATTTAGTTAACTAAACATTTACACAACTACGCAAGTTATTATAGGATGTTATAAGATAATATATATCACTGTTATGTCGTTACACTAATGACAATACCTCGTAACTCAATTTTTGTCGATAATGACTTTTTGGTATCAAAATATTTGTAATCTCTTTGTGGTTGTTTTCTTTAATCACCTCCGTAACGATAAGACTGATATTTTCCCTCCAAAATCAATTAAAGTAATATCAGGTATCTCTTTATCACATGTAATATCACGTAACTTAACACAAACGTATGGGTTGAAAAAGTGACGGATTGAAGTCTTCATTACAACAATTAAACAACAGGTAATTATAATATTTTGTTTAAAATCGATTAATTATTAATACATTTAAGTATTATTGCTATTGTTATGTATGTAATAGATGTATTTGATATAATATATTAATTGTAATTAAACGTCTTAGATACGTGATATTTTCATTTTACATAATTCATTTTTTCTGTGTCGCATCCTACTTACGTGAAATTGCGCAAATTACATTATAACATAATATTAGTATATTACCTAGTATGTTATAATGAATACTATTAAATTAATATAATATTTTGTATTAATAATATTATAGACAGTTAGTTTTATTGTATTGTAATAGCTTTACCTATACTGTTATATTTATTATAATATATTATATTATTAGTAAATTAATATGTTTAGGCACAATGGCGAGACGCAGATTAAAGATGATGATGGACTTGTCTGTTATAAATAATAATAACAATGATGTGAAAAATGAACATAATGTTCATAATTTAGCAGATATTATATCATCAGCTACAATTGTTTTCGATGAACCAGAAATAAATTCAGTTGTAGAAATAAATAATGAGGTGTTAGCATTTCCATTGGAACATTATACAGATAATTTTGAAGTGAATTCTGATAATATAATTATTGAAGATGATAATAGGATGTTAGATATTCCACTGGAAAATTATGAAGTGAATACTATGAATGCTGATATAAATACTGAAGATTATAATGGAATGTTAGAAATTCCACTGGAAAATTTTGAATTGAATACTGTGAATTCTGATATAAATATTGAAGATTATAATAGAATGTTAGAAATTCCACTGGAAAATTTTGAATTGAATACTGTGAATTCTGATATAAATATTGAAGAGGATAATGATAATATGTTAGAAATTCCACTGAAAAATAATATACCTTTATGTTATGAATTATTAACTGAGAATATTTTGAAACCAAATGATATAAGTAATGAAAATGAACAAATGGATGTAGAAAATATAAATGTGAATAATGTACAATCTAAAGCTAATGACACGCGTAGTATTAAGCCTCAACCAAACAAATGGAAAAGAAAAATTAGTCAAAGATGTAGAATGAATGGCCAAGAATACATGGGCTTTCAGAGGAAAGGAAATGTAGTTAGTCAAGATGTACAACGACCAGCAAGAAATATACAGCCAATTTGTGAATCTAAATTTTGTATTAAAGCAAAAAACCGTTTTTGCCAATCCTTTAATGAAAATCAAAGGTTGGAAATATTTTCTACATTTTGGGATTCATCATGGGAAGCAAAAAAGACATTTTCATGTAATATGGTAACAAAAATGATAACTAAAAGTAATACTACCGGATGTAATGATAGTACTAGACGATTAAATACATACACATTACACATATCATTTAAAATATAAAGATTTACCTGCATTACAAGTATGTAAGAAAATGTTCTTGGGTACTCTTGGAATGAATGAATTTATGCTACATTCTTGGGTAAATGAATCAAACCATGGTATTCCAAAGTTATCCAAAATTACATCATACGATAATTCAGGTCAAATTATCAAGTTATCACCACAGAGTATGGCTAGGAGAGCATTTTTTTGTGATCGTTTAAAACATATTAAAAGTTGGTTTAACAGCCTGGCAAAAATGCCATCTCACTATTGTCGTGATAGAACAAATAGATTTATCTTGAAGGGCCTTTTAACAGCTTTCAAGAAGTATTCACTTGTTATAAAAAAAAATGTTCTGAAGATCAGCTTATTCCATTAAGCAAATGTTGTTTTACTCAATACATGAAAGAAAATAAAGTGTCAATATTTAAACCACGTAAAGACCAATGTGATTTATGTTCAGCATACGAAAATTTCCAAGTATCTGAAGAAGAATATGCCATGCATATTGCTCTTAAAAATAGTGCAAGGGAAGAGAAACAAAAGGACAAAAAAAATGCAGAAGAAAATAAGTGTTACTGTTTTACTATCGACATGCAAGCGGTCAAATTATGCCCTGCAGTACAAGCAAGTGCATTATATTATTCTATGAAATTAAAAATTCATAACTTGACAATATATAACTTAGCAACTAACGAATGCAGTAATTACTGGTGGCATGAAGGCGAAGCAGATTTAGAGGCATCTGTATTTGCTACAATTATTATCAAGCACTTATTAACAAAATGTACTGAACAAATACCAATTATTATCTACTCTGATGGATGTGGGTATCAAAACAGAAATGTTATTCTTTCAAACGCTCTTCTTCAGTTTTGTAAGACTCAAAATATTGTTATTAAGCAAAAATTTTTAATTAAAGGACATACACAAATGGAATGTGATAGTGCACATTCTCTTATAGAAAGGAAAATCAAAAATAAAGATATTTTTTTGCCCTCTGATTATGTGCGATTAACAATAGAATCTCGAAACAATCCTAGTCCATTTGAAGCAATCCTATTGACACACAGTTATTTTTATGATTTTAAACATTTAAATGCTTATACCTCTATAAGACCTGGTATTGGAAAGGGAGAACCAGAAGTTAAAGACATTCGTGAACTATTATATGACCCATAAACATCATGCATTTATTTCAAACTTTTATTTGATAACCCATACTGTGCAATACCAAAAAAAGTATTTCCTAGAAAGAAAACCATAAGAATAGATGAAGATCAACAATTTCAATATAAACCATTGTACAAGAAACCATTGAATTTATCATTATCTAAATGGAATGATCTACAAAAACTCAAACAAGTTTTACCAATTGATACTCATTCATTTTATGATACGCTTTTACATTGTAATGAACTAAAAACCAAAAAAGGGAAAGTCTAGTCATATTCATTGTATTTAATATTTTATTGTTATAATCTAAAATGTTGTTTTATTTTATATTTTTTTGTTATAATATTGATCATAAGACTGATCTCCATTACTTAATATACCTAATAATATTTTATTGTTATATAATCTAAAATGTTGTGTTTTATTTTGATTAACATCATAATATTGTTTATTATTTTAAATAATTACTTTTTATTATATTTTTTGTTATAATATTGATCATAAGACAGATCTCCATTACTTAATTTAATAATATTTTATTGTTATAATCTAAAATGTTTTTTAATTTCTTAAATTTTAATAGTTTACTTTTGTGTTGTTATTTTTAATAATCCTGTTTTTATATTCATAACATCATGTTTTCGGTAAAGACTGATCAAAAGAGCATAATACTGATTCACACTACTACTTACCTAGTATGACGTTTAAGTAATAATTATTATAAAATGTATGGTTAAAATTTAATCATTTTACAAACAGTAATAGCTCGTATATTTAACAGAAATACCACGTATCTAAATTACTGGTAGAGCAATATCACGTATCTCCTTTAAACTGTGTACATAAAAAAATGTATGGATTATTTATATATATAATATTCCAAAAAAATATAAGTTATTTTAAAATGCAAACATAAAGAATGTAGTCAATGTGTAACAATAATTATTCAGTTTTATGTTTCTCCTGAAAAGTACCAAAAATTTAGTTACGAGGTATTGTCATTAGTGTAACGATGTATAAGATAAAATACAAACTGTTTCAAAAATTCAACAACTTTATTGGAAAGACTGTATAAAGTATAAAACTGAAAGACTTATTCATGTGTAATGACGTCATCTAGAATTATTTTATTTTTTATACGTTTATTAGCCTGCCTTAACCAGGCGCCCAATGCATCCTTATATTCTTTATCTGTTGTTTTCTGAAGAGCATATGAAACATCTAAAATCAAATTGAAAATTAGAAAATAATAATAAATAACAATATTAAATACATAAATATAAATAATAAACACATAATATAATGACTGATTTCCACACATTAATAAAATTAAACAATTTGGTAAAATATTTATTTTAGATAGAACAAAATTGTATCTACTATATTGTAAGAACATCTGTACATTTTACTACTATATTATGTATTTTCTGGGCTTAAGGCACTAATTACACACATAAAAATAAATAAATTATGCATTAAAATATCTACCTCACCTCTTATGATATTGGATATTTTGTAATGTATGAACCCTTTTTTTGTTCCTTTTCCCTCAACATTAAAATTTGTAGCCACACTGTTCGTCATTATTGAGGCTAACCAGCGATTAATTGACTTTCCTTTGCTATTATCAGTAATACCAGTTTTAACTAAATGAAATTCCTAGAATCATGATTTAAATTATATATCTTATAGTAGGTATACCTATAGTTATAATTTAATTTAACAGAATATTTAATGAGGGAAAAGGAATGTTGATGAAAACTGTCATACAACAAGTTATATATTACCTATAGGAACTTCAAAAAAATAAATAAAAAATAAATTACACATTATAATATGTTAAAATAACAAGTGAACCAATTATTTTAATAATTTAAAATCTAGATTTTTTTAAACATATTATTTATGATTTTAACTGGAAGGTTAAGTTGAAATGACTAGGTCGAGGAAACATAAAAAAAAAATTAAGATATTGAATTTTATCTTACAAGTGCATAACATAGCAAATTTACGCTCAGAAGATAATGTTTAGTTCTGTTAGTTTAATTCAGAGTGAATCGACCTATTATGAAACTTGATGGTAAGAACATATTCTGTGTTCGTATGTTTGTTTTTTAGTGAGTTATTATAAGCATTTTTAATTTACGCTATATTATATAAGCATAACTTGCTAAAAAATTGGAGTATTGTAAAAAACAAACATACAAACACAGATAATGTTCTTACCATCAAGTATCATAATAGGTCGAATGATTCTAATTTTTAAACTAACAGAGCTAAATGTCATCTGCTGAGCGTAAATTTGCTATTTTACGCACTTGTAAGACGGAGAGAACAAATACCCGGGTGGCGTCCTCTTAATAATCTATAGAATTATATTATTACTCACATAGAATTTTAAGGACATTGTTTAATGTAACATAACATATTGATATTATAACTTACTAAATCTTTTTCTAATTGAGAATCATTTAAATTAGCTTCAAGTGTTTCTAGTTCATCCAAAGATGTTTTTGGTAGATTCAATGATAACATTTTGGACCTAATAGACATGACATTTGTGTCTTTAGTCAATAATCTAGCAACAGTTATTTGAATATCTGCCAGGTCTGTTTTCATTATTGATACATCATAAGCTATTTTATTTAATAAGGCCATGACTAAAAAGAAAATCAAAAATATTTAGAATTAGAATAAGTTAAGTAGGGAAACTATAGAAAATACTAACTTTGGTTATTATCAATATTGTCATTACTCTTAATTACGTTTATGTTCAAATTCTGGTTTTCAATGGAAGTATCTAACAAAGAGAAGCATACAATTGATTATTTATTATAACTGAATGGTGTAAAGATTAATAAATATATTGTTACTTTTGTTCAATTCAGATTGTTTATTAGGGGTGAGTATGTTGTTAGAAAGAAAATCATCATTTAGTTCTGAACAGCTGATGTTAAATAAATTTTGTGTTAATGGTATATTATTATGCACGACATCATTAGCATATGATTTTACTGGAGCTAAAAAATATATTAGTTATTAAAAAGTATACTATATTTACCATGTACATTCCATTTTAATGTTATAACTTTTAAATAATAAAAATAAAAATAAACATACTAGATGTGACACAAATAGTTTCCATATTATGGTCCTCTAAAAAAAAAAACAAACATTAAGTACATATATAATTATCTTGAAATCAATTTAAACAAAATACAAATAAAATATATTATTACTTAAATTGAACAAGTTTGAAGAAAACCCATCACATGTATCTGAAAAATTAAGTCATTGGTATTATTTTTTTAAATACACACTAATATATTTTAGAGATAATTTTGTAAATATTATAAGATGCATCTATTTCAGAACATTTTGTTGTATTAACTTGATCAGTACATATGCAAATAGAATATATTAATACAAGAGTTAAAATCACTGAATTCAAACTTGTAGTATTTATTTAATTTAAGTTGTTTACCTAATGGTTTCCACTGTTCTCCATTCCAAAAATCAACATTTTTATTCTCAGTTTCAGTGTTAGATTTAGTGACAGCAGTTTTATTTGACAAGTCTAATTATGTTTTTGAATTTAATGTAAAACAAGTATTTAGTATTTTATTATTTTAATAAACATTAAATGGTATTCACCATCATCCGAATTCGGAATATCAGGCAAATGGATCACAATTTTTTTTTTTGGTGCCATATCTTCATCAGATGATTCAAATAACTTAACAGCATGTAGTCTTCTCCGTTTTTTGGTTTGTTCAGTAGCTTCTAAATCTGAATGGAATTCTGCAGTTTTAAGTTTTTTTCTTAATGACTGAAAGTTATCTAGAATAATTTTTATTAGGTAAAACATATTTTTTACATAAAATAAAGAAAACTAATTTACAGTGAAATTAGGTAAATTTTGTTTACCTTCACTTGCTATAATTTTAGTAATACTAAAAACCTCCCATTCTGGATCTGGATCATCCATTTTAAGAACAGATCGGTCATATTTGATATGGTCCGTGGTTTTATTAGGAAAATATGTATGAGTTTCATCTAGGAACCATGTTTTTGGGATAATTTCAATACTACCATCTTCAAATTCAATTATAGAATATTTACAAATCTGCCTGAAAGTAGATAAAATGTACAAATGTTACTTTTTCTAACACCTTAAACATTATTTTTGTATTAAAACTCACTTAATATTTATTTGAGTATTATCGATTGAAGACATAATTGCTTCCTATTATATAATGAGAATTTGTATTTTATTAAACAATTATTATACATATACACATAAATACATAATACTATTTAACTCTTAAAAAATAGT
The DNA here is from genome assembly GCA_027563435.1 of Nasonovia ribisnigri. Lineage (NCBI taxonomy): Eukaryota > Metazoa > Arthropoda > Insecta > Hemiptera > Aphididae > Nasonovia > Nasonovia ribisnigri. The sequence continues at coordinate 301 of JANEHU010002484.1, read as the reverse complement.
CTTTTCTTTTATACATTATGAAGTAGTGAAAAAACAATGTATTGGTTGGTATTCTGGTTTAGTGCTGGTATTATTGCTGCTTTTTTAGGAGTATTTTGTTCTGATAAATTAATTACTTCAATAGATCCATAAGTGTCGCATAAGTATATTCCTACTTTACTTGAGGCACATGGTGTAAGATAATAATCAGTTACATTTTTAAAATAATATCCAACAATATAAATATTATCATTTTTAGATAGTATATTTGTGACAACAAATACTTTATCGTGTGGTAAAATAATGCAATCATCTCTATGGG
>JANEHU010002483.1:0-98849 GCA_027563435.1 Nasonovia ribisnigri | reverse complement strand
GGTCGGTGCCTATACTTGTATGTTTATTTAAATATATTTATTTAAGAATTAATTTTTTTCTTGTATACTAAAACTACCAACAAAATACAAATGGGATATAGGTAGGTACCTAAGTAAACTCCTTTTAGGATAAATTTTTGGTTAAAATTGATTCCTATTTTTTCTCATAGATTAAAACTACCTATACAGATATTTTAAAGAAAAATATTTTTAGTAGCATTCCATAATTTTAAATTTATTATTTTAATTAAATATTCAGAATATAATGTATTTTTTTCATGCATATTTGGTTAGTTTTTAATGCATACAAATCCGAACTCTAGTTATCAGTAATTTGTTACCTTTAATAAAATTATTAGTTTTTGGTAATTTGTTTTTACGTTGCTTCATAGCAATATTCCACATGCGAGGGTTGAAAATGTTAGACTTATCCTTCCTTGTCTTCTCGTTGGTCTACCTAACCAACTATCTTTGAAATAATCTACCATTGGCTCAATTGGCTATAAATAAAATTCTAGACAATATTCACTTTCTAGTAATGTTTCAAACACTTTTGTAACGTCTGTAATTGGAACAAATGTTGCTAGTGCAGCTAAAATTCTTATATCTTGTGTATAATACACAAAAATCTTCGTAATACTATATATATTTGCGGCATTGAAGTTATTGCTTTGAGTTTTCACAAAATACATCGACTAAGATGAAATAGCAACCACAAATTTCAATACGAGGAGAGAAAATACTTGTTAAATGCATTTATATTGAGACATGTTCAAAATGTAGGTTAATATATTTATTAGGTATCTATAGGTTTAAACTAGGCATTTTTTTTTCAATTTCTTAGGTATACTATATCATAAGTACATACATTTTTACCGTGTAACAACAATGCGTGTAATGTCACTATCGACACTACCTAGTGTAGTAGTGTCCTAGCTAGTACCTATACAAACGTGTACCAACGTCATTATTTAATTTATGTATTGTATACATTTTGTACAGTTTTACGCTTTAATCATAATATATTATAATATGCACATTATTTATCGCTGAAGATATGGCGAGCCAGTTAACAGATGCGAGAGTTTTATTAGCCGACAGCCATTGAAAGACTTGACAAAAATTAAATTACCTAGCCATCTAGGTATACAAGATTTTTTGTATAGTCACATGATTAAATTATTAAAAATTTGCTTTATTTGTTTTCGCTCAAATTTCCATTCGCTCTTTTTATATCACGCAAAGTTTGCTCTACTTTCTTTCACTCTTTTGTTTTCGCCGTCTTGACCGAATATCACCGATAGTAACCTATTGGCTATTGCCTATTAGGTTGTTCAAAATTTACGTCGACAGCCAATATTGTAGAGTTATTTATTTAACAAAAGACACTTACATACCATACATATATCACGTAAAGAGTCTTACGTTAAATTAATTACCCTCAACTATAGTCAACTATGTACATTATTTAAATCACTTATTATATGTAAATATCTTATTCATAATATAAATATTAGTACTCACATTACCTATCTATATAATATAATCAGTGATCCCTAATCATTATTAGGTATTTAATTGCAACAATTATGTATCCAAAACTTACTATTATCTAAACCTAGATAATTTTTTTTCAAATAGAACGTAAACGTGAACGATATTTATATTATATTATTTACTAATGAATTAGAAAGATTTTCTAGACATTCAAATTTTTTTACTGTTAATACATTTTGATTGATAATAATATTAAAATATATATTATATTACGAGTTATAAAAATAAAATACGTGCAATTCTAGTGGGTAGGGCTGAACATACAACAACAATATAATTTCCAAGATTTTGTATTAGTTTGATACGTAACAAATTAAATAAACGCATTTATATTTTCAAAGAATGTGAACGTAAATAAGTTTATTTGAAAAAAATATTAACGTGAATGTGAACGAATTCAATTTTTTTAGTGAACCACTGTTCGGAAACACTGATAATAAATTATAACTATCCAATAGCTAATTATATAAATAATATATTAATATACAAATCATACAAGTGTTAGGGTAAATATGTTCTAACTTACAAAATAATGATGGGTAGGTATGTACTTCAGCTACGTTAATATTCATAATATTGAACTGCGCAACGTCTGAAACGAATTATAAACTGCAATGTAATTACGCCTATGATATAAGATATCATTTAATATAGATTATTTTTGCACATATTTGGTATCCAATCGTGTACACTACTCGTACAATATTAATATCAAAAATATAATATCTTCATCAATCATCGGCAATAATCAATGGTCTTACCTTCAATTGATCAATCGAGGTTAGGACAATGGTTGTAGGGCGTAGCTGGCACCAATGTTTAATATGATGACGTATTGAAGTATTATAATGTATGTAAAATTGATCATTTATGTACATCCTGCTGTTCAGTATTGCACGTGATTTGTTTTGATTATTTTATATGCTGAAACAAATAAGTTGTATATTATTCATTATTGAATAAAAGCCATGTTTTTATTTAGGTAAATTGGACAATATAGGCATATAGCCAATATAATAATATGCAGTAAGGCACCCATATTAAATGTTGTCTGAAATAGTTAAATCTATGATAAACTAACATCACATGGACATACGCATACCTATATACGAATTTAGCTAAATTATATAGATCAGAGGTTTTGAATCCACGGATCTTCTGATTTTGAAAACAATTTAAATGACTCCCATAAAAATTATGATAATAATAAAATAAACAAATGTTTATTTACTACAGCCGACCCGGCTCCCTTGATAATAATCGGTGACGCACTGACTAACCCTATAATAGGAGCTGCGACGCACAGGTTAAAAACTTGTTATAAACTCATAAATATTATCGATTCTATAACAAAATTAACAAAAAAAAACTAACAAGTACTGAAGTACGATTTACCTTAAACGGCTTAAACTTTTATTCTTTAGTTCTACGGCCGTGCGGCTATACGCATATATAGGTACCATGAAGGCTGTATCTTAAAACTTAAAATATTGCTAAGTATAAATATTGCTAGCTCAGGGTCTTATTTTTGTAAGGACTTTATGGGTATTAGTCCTGGCACCTGGGCCCATGCAAATCAGGGTTACAATAATGCGAGTAAAATAATTAAAGTTTCTGTCGAGTGTTGAGATTTACAATCATAAAGAAACACTATTTATAAATAATTATCATTATTTATAAAAAAATCAAGTTACCACATATTATGTACAATATATTTTTTATAGTAATAAAACATTATAGGTAATCGGTTTTCGAAGCAGGGCGTTTGAATTATTAATTATTTGAATTATCTAGGATTATGAGAGCTAAGAAACCTAAAAACTATCAATATTTTATGAATTAAGCTATATAATATTGTACAAAATATATTATGATCACCCATATGAATAGTAAAGGTGAACACAGAATAATCTGTATTTAATCTATAGTTTCAGGGTATGCAGTGGCAAATTCTGCGACCCCCTTTTTTTTCATGTTATCGAGTACCGGAGGAGGAACTGGTATTGGCATTATCTAAAATCGGATTTTAAAATTTTTTCAAGCCCTGGAACATAAAAAGTAATTATTTTTGGTGGACTAATTTGTAAATTAAACTATATTTTTAGAGTTCAATAATTTTTTTTATGATTAAGGCTAACTTCGCTTGTAAGCTGTAGACGTTAAGTCACATCTATAAATCATCAGTATCATACCATGTTTTGTTAATAACTACAGCTGTAGGTGCATACAACTAATATAATATATTATTATGTATTACTCCCCCGTTCATATAGTATTCCTCGTCAATCTAATCTTATGAAAATGTATAGCTTCCATTTACCAATGGAACGGCGCATCTATTGATATTTTTGACTATGTTGACTTCATCAATGTCTTTGATAAAACAAGTTGTATTTTATTATATCTGTGGATTCATCATATTGATGTAATATAATATCTAGCTTTTACATTCCATGGCAATGTCCAAAGTCGTTACCGAAGACACAGTCGATTATAAAAAAAATCGTGCCTATGGATATTTATTATTTCTCCACTGTTATTTATTTATTTATTTATTTATTGGAATATACGGGCTAGGCCCTTTTTTACATAGAAAAAACAGATAATAATATGGTTTACAAAGAAAGAAAAGTAAATAGAAGATGGAAGAGAAAAAAAAAAAAACAAACAAAAAAAATAATATTAATAACAATAATATTAAAAATATACATATGCTATTATTATAATATAGTTATTATAACTACTTATGAGAAAATTGTTATTACATTTTCATATTTTAGGTAAACAAAGAAAATTTTGTATGAATAGGTATCTGACAACAAAATATTATGCAAACGTCGAAATTATGTTGAATTTTGTAAAAATTTGAACTTTAAGGCGGGCTGCACACTGAAGAAACTTGTTTTAGAAACCAATTTAAGAACTAAATTTCATGAAACTAATTTCTTAGGCGGGCTGTGCAACTGAAAAAACTTGTTTTAAGAAACTTATTTCATGAAATGTGAAACTTTAATTTCATGAAACCATTCAATTGAAAATCAAATAAATACGCACACTGAGCTTCATGAAACAAAAATTTCTCATAGTTGCGCAACCACGGTTTCATGAAACTTGTAATTTTGGTTTAATGAAATTTATTTCTTAAATTAGTTTCTAAAACAAGTTTCTTCAGTGTGCAGCCCGCCTAAATGCCTATAAAAAAGTCGGATAAGTATTACCACTCACATAGATCTCTGTAAATATAAAAGAATATAATATGATTTATCAATAGAGTATAGACCGTATACAACTGTATAGGTAGGCACTAGGCACTGAGTAGGTATATAAGTTCTATGGATTAATCATATAATATTAAATCATCTATGGCAATCGCCAATCGTCGACATTCGTCGGAGACGATTAACAATTCTAATAATTTCAGTGAACAAAAAAAATAATAAGCCAACAATAGACGGACAGTACTTTAAACATAATATTATAATATACCTTATTTATGACATGAACCCTCACATTTTGTTACGTTCAGGTTATTTTCATTAAATATTTCGATACTTTAAAGTTTTAGTTCGGAGCGAGATGAAGACAGCCGTTTCTTCAGGAGCGGTGAATATACTGCACGCCTGCACTGCTAGGTTTCACCGGAAGAGTCGATGTTTACGCGTAAGTTTGTTTTCATATTATTTCGGGGTTTAAATTTACTTATTAGAGTTAAATTAAATATTTATTTCTACGTATTAAATGCCAAAAGTATAAATATAAATTAAATTAAGAATAATTAAAACACATTTTGTGAAAGGAACAAGATTAATCTTAATATTAAAGTCTTAGTTATTATTTACGAATAAATACAAATAAAGGATATTTTAATAGCTCTTAACTACTAACAATCATTGTAAATAGTTTTTGATCAACGTATGTGTATATCTCTTAGTAGTACTATTATATTACTATACAATTATTATAAATCTAACGCCGTCGACGTTTTCCCAGTCACCGGTCGTAAGATAATTATAATTAACAGGTAATTGAAATAGACATACGTTTTGGTTTAATTTATAAAATATATACAAGCTTTAACTGACTAGTCGGGTGATTATAAACTCTCCCGATTTTAATGACCCGTAAACTGTATCGGTTAGGTAACATGTAATCTCTCCATTTCTATTTCAGTACTACCTAATGGGATCATGTAAAGTCTCACGGGTCTACTTCACTAATACTAAATTTCATTAAAAAAATAAATAATAATTAATGCATTTAGTTGACATGCACTATAAATATAGTAAAAATAAAAATCAAGGGTGCGTGTTATTTCAGAAATGATATTCGTCAGCGAAAATGTTGCCAACTGGAAATAATATATCATAAGCAGACTGTGTGAACATTGCAGTGTTTCGAAGACTAAGTTTTATAGCAGATTTTGAGTCGGTCACGCGGGGTATGTACTTTCTTATTTTTTAGTAGGTTTCTTTTTATTATTGTTAATTTATCAGGGGATGTATTGCCCACAACTTTTCAATTATTTATATTTTAACTACTGGTACAACACTATTGCGGCTATCAATAAAGTCGTGATAAAAATTAGAAAATTGGTCAGGTATGATATATTTTTATGTAATTCTTTTGAGTAGGTAATTCACTCAATGATATTTAAATATTTTCACCGATAATCAAGTACGATGACTTGTAGGTAACTATAGAAACTGAGTGAATAGGAAGTGTGAGAGAAGGGGGGAGAAGAAAATAGGAGTGGTATATATTGTAGTGAGAACAAGAGAGAGTAGGATTAGGGGGTTCGGTCACTGTATGATAAGAGGAAGTAAGATAAATTTAGGGAGACAGAGAGGGGTGAGATGACTGAAGAAGAGAGTGATTGAGGCAGTATGGAGGTGTAAGGAGAGGGTGGTTGAACCTGGGGGTGGCTTGTGAGAGAAGGGGGAAGAAGAAGCAGGGCCGGATTTAGGGGAGGGCAAACGGGGCGATAGCCCCGGGGCCTCCACAAAAAAGGGGCCTCCACAATAGTGACTTCGGGCAAAAAATCTTTCAAATTACAAATGCACCGTCACCCCACCGCGCGCCGTCCCGTCGAAGGTGGCCAATAGGATAAAAATAAATACAACACTAATAAAAACACTGATTGCCGATGGGTAATTCCGTAAAATTCTCGCCAGCAAGTTTGTTTATCAGTAAATCCGGCGCGTCCTTAAACCCCACCGCTACCACCACCGCCTCTAACGATTGACGCGAACTCGCAAACGCTATACGCACAATAATAATATTATTCGATTTTCCTTTTTCTATGTGTTAGTGATACAACATTATTATTTATTATTAATCAATATTTATATTTAAATGCTTACATTTTGAATAGCAGCAGCACAGCATAATACAATAACGCGTAAGTACCTATAATTGACTTTTATATTATGAACTATTTAGTACTACTAACTAATACACAGTAATAAGGGGATTGGAAACGGCGATTTGATGCGATCCGTGTTGTCAAAACCAGTATCAGTGGACTCTACTCCCGACGAATCTCACATCGATCAACTAACCATAGTTGTTCGATACATGGAAGGATCGACACCAAAAGAAAGATTCCTCACCTTTTTACCAAACTGCGGTCATACTGGCGAAGCCACAGCAAACGCTCTACTCAAATTTTTAGGTGACCATCAAATAGACATCATGGATTGCCGCGGCCAATCATACGACAATGCTGCAAATATGAGTGGAAAATATAGAGGGATGCAGGCTCTTATTCTGGAGAAAAATCATTTATCGGCATTTGTACCATGTTGTGGTCATTCTCTCAATTTAGTAGGGAAAGCAGCGGCTAATTCTTGTCCCTCGGCTGTTCAACTCTTTGATTTCATGCAGGATTTATACACGTTTTTCACAGCAAGTACAGAGTGATACCAAATTTTGATCGAGAAATTATCGAAGAAAAAAAGCGGACAGTTTTACGTGTTGAAAAAGCTTAGTGACACTCGTTGGTCTTGTCGAGCTGAAGCTACGAAAGCCATAGTCGAGGGCTATTCGGAAATCGAAGAAGCTCTAACCAGCATATCTTCTAATATAGAGCAAAAAGACATTGTGAGGAACGAAGCAACGCACCTTCTACAGAAGATGAGTAGTCTCGAAACCGCTTTGTTTGCAACCTTTTGGAACGACATCTTGGAGCGATTCAACGCTACAAACAAGATGTTGCAAGACCCGAAAATGGTTCTTGAATCGGCAATGCGTGCACTAGAATCACTGAAATTATTCGTGGAATCCAAAAGAAACGATTTTGATAAATACGAAGAAGCAGCCAAAAAATATCTCATAACGATCAATACGTACAATCACGTACCAGAGCGAGAAATGTGAGGAATTCTAATAGGTTTTAATTCAATAGGAATTCCAATTCCCGTTGGATTACGGGAAAGCACAAGACGCAAACCTGTCACCCAAAGAGAAATACAAAGTATCTGCCTTCATACCAGTAATTGACCAGCTATGTGTTTCTCTTACTGAAAGATTGTATGCCTATGAATTCGAGATTTGGATTTCTTAATCACATTGAGAAGATGGATGTTGAAAATTTGCACGCTTCAGCAGAGGCATTGGTGAAAGTTTATGAGGATGATTTAGAACCTAGTCTTGGTAATGAGTTGGTTCAATTTGTGTCTTTGATCGACGCATACAAAAAGGACTATGGAAAAGACCGATCTCCGGAACTATTTTACTACCAAATTCTCGAAGATCAAAATTTCAGAGCTACATTCCCTAATGTTGAAATTGCATTGAGAATGTATTTGGTTTTGATGGTATCAAATTGCACAGGAGAACGCTCATTTTCAAAAATGAAAATTATAAAAAATAGGCTTCGAACCACGATGGGACAAAACCGTCTATCAAAACTTTCTCTCCTAAGTATTGAAAGTGATTTACTTCGGGAACTGGATTTCAGCGAACTAATTAACGATTTTTCGGCGAAAAAAGCTTGGAAGGTTCCGTTCACTATTTAATTTTTTGTTCCTGATTATAATTATTTAATATTGTATATAGTATATACGTATGTTTGTTAAATACTAATAAAAGAAATATAATCTACTTTGAAAAAAAAATTGTTCTTTTTATTTGTAAAATAATTTGGGGGCCCCCACTCCTTTGATGCCCCGAGGCCTCCACTCCTCTAAATCCGGCCCTGAGAAGAAGTGTGAAGGTAGAATAGTTAGGTTGGATTACGCTTGAAACGAGAACACTCTCTGAGTATACGTATATCGGCCGGTGTTGCCAGCTTCCGGATGGGTGACCACCTGGGAATTATAGCAACGAATCCTTGCCATACATACACACACGTGTTAAAAACTACAGTACCCCAGGCTAATGACTTCAGTTGCCGAAACCTAAACTCCAGTAAAAAACCAAAATGTTTATAAAAATATATTATATGAATATGATTGTATTAGTTATAAACTCTTGAGTTAAGAGTTAAATGATTTCCTATAGCCTATAGGTTATAGGTTAGGTTAGATTTAAATCAGAAATATTATTACAAACGAGAGTTTGTTATGAACACTGCAGCGGACGACCATAAAAACTAAATTACAGATCATCCTTCAAGAAATCCAAAATAAAATTATTATATGAATATTATGAATAATAATAATAATATCTAAGTCAAATTATACAATTCAATTAAATTATACTTTTCAAAAATCACAAAATTGTCATAGTTTTATCAGTTGAATTTTGGCAGTTTGTCCTTAATATGCACCTACTTTAAATGTTTAATTGTTATGGGGGAGTTACTCGTTTCCACCAAAATAATATTGGCCTCCCAGTTATAAATCTCACCTAATATTAAAGTTGGGGCTGATTAATAGTGCCACTGAAATTTTAGAGCCAGAACTGAAGATGTTTTCAGGAATGGTTTTTATGAGTTCAAACACACATAATAAATTATTATAATATTATGTACTGTTAGTTCTTGTTCTAAATTAAAGTAATTAAGTACTATAATAAATGTTATTACTTATTTTTTAATTATGCTTATATATTGAATACGCAATAACATATAACATATAACTTATATAATTGGATCGGATATAAAAAAACAGACTATTAAGATATTTGTCTATTATATTGTACTTCCCTTTCACCTGCCCCTTCAAGATTTTATTTAATAATATCGTCGACAGGCTAATGACGGACATTTGATTTAGCTTGTGCCTCCTCACAGTAACGAGGTGACGATCACAAACCTTTTATCTCATTCCCAAGTTTGAAAAATTAACAAACTATGAACTCGATCTTGTGATAGACACAAAAATCAATTACTAATACAAATTATTTGAATACGTTATAAAAATGCTCCAAATCTCAACATTTTCTATTTTTACAAAAATATGAAGCTAAAATAAAATCATTAAAAAAATTTGGCTTAAATAAGATGTTTCACCTGCATGTGTTGTCTCCAAGTGTGTCTTACACGTGTTAAAGTAGTTATCACTGAGCTTTGTTAGTTTTAAACAATAATAATCACTCTAATATTAAAACTAACAATGCTTAATAAGATCTGCTGAATTTGATACCAACTTGTACTACAATGACAACAGTACAACACATGCTGATAAATCATTAATATTTTTTACTTTTGCAATTATATCCAATCATACTTTCAAGTTGTTATCACAGTTAATGTACCTTAGATCATATACTATGAATGGGCCCATATCGCGATAATTTTGAGCTCATATTCCTACATTAATATTAGTGGCACTATATATAGTCTCTGACTATGATTCATGTGCCTAGAGAAATGTCATATATTTTTCTATGTGAATTAACATGTACCAATAAACATGTCAGAGACACATCGATTATATATGTGCTTAAAATTGTTTTCAAGGTTGAGCTGGGCAAGTCTTCATAGTATATGATCTAAGTATTAAAATGTCAGCAACCAACGGCTTAACTTGATAAAAAAAAACACTAAAGTTCGGCAACCAACTCAGGATCTTTTTATTCAAAGTGTTCTAATAAGTCATAAGGAGGTTAGTTAGGTAAACCTATGGTTAGTTAAGGCTATGGTGATGAAAGACGACTAGCATCACTGGTCGTGAGCTTTGCAATGATCTTTTCCTACTAACTATCAAGGTATTCGATATTGTAAACATAACAATGAAAGAAAATATTTAAATATTATTCGTTAGGCTGCGTTAGGTTAGGCAAGGGTAGGGTAAAATATTAGAACCTAACTAATTATCTTAACTATAATTGTAAAACAAAGTTTAAATTAAAAAAAAAAACTTACTATCATAATTTTTAACCTCTGTGTTAAAAAAGACCGGCTAGTGTTGTACCCGTATAATTAAAAACTTTAAATACCACCAACCCTAATTAATTATTTCTTTTATACAAAATATTATCAAAATTAATTTAATATATTTTAACAAAATATTAGTATAAAAAATAATTAGGATCGACGGTGTATGGGATTTTTTTGCAACATTAACTTTTTCTTAATTTTTTTTTCTCACTTCATAAAAAGTGTTCCCCTTCAAAAATTTTTTGTATGAATATTAATCCTGTAGATATTTCTAAACTAATTTTTAGATATCATCAACGTGCAGGTGCCTTAGGTATACATTTTTTCTCACTCCCTAAAAAGTAATTGCCTACGGGCTCCAACGTTCCCCTTCAAAAAATTTTTTTATCAATTTAAATATTAATGATTTTTTTATATAGATTTGTTAAAAATTAATAACCTTGTGCCATATTAATTTTTTTCTAAATTTAATTTTCTTATTCCTTAAAAATTATTTGCCTGCGGGCTCCAACGTTCCACTTCAATTTTTTTGTAAATATTTTTAAATATTTTTTTCAACTTTAACAAGCTGGTACCATATAAATTTCTAAACCTTTTTCCTTGCTTCTTGAAAAGTTATTAGCTGCGGGATCCCATGTTTCTATTCAAATAGTTTTTTTTATCAATTTAAATATTAATCATTTTCTTACATAGATTTGTTAAAAATTAACAACCTGGTGCCATATTAATTTTTTTCTAAATCTAACTACTCCTTAAAAAGTATTAGCCTAATCTAATGGATTTTTTCTTTAATTTAAATATTCATGATTTACTTTTATAGATTGGTTAAACATAAACATCCTTGTGTCATATTAATTTTTTTCTCACTCCTTAAAAAGTATTTGCCTGCGGGCTCTAACGTTCCCCTTCAATTTTTTTTTAGTACTCCTGTAGTAATTTAAGTAAAGCAGAGTCTGTCAGTATAAAATATATTACTAAGTATATTTGATGATATTATTGTGAATAAAGTAATGTATTTATCTATTTACGTTGAACCTAGTTTTAATTTTCAATCTTAAGCTATAAAAGTTAAACATTTTATAAATTTTTGACTACAAAATCAGTTATAAGTTAAAATATAAGTTTGGTACATTTTGTCAAAATTCGAGCTTTAATAAATGCTTATAAAAAGAAATGTGTGCCTATGTGTTTTAATATTTTTCAACTGCTATTGTAATATTATATCAGGAGCCTTGTATTAAATTTTCAGCTTTTTGATCCCAACGAATAAAATTGTGTTGACATTTAAAGAAAAAAAACTAAAAAAAGGGGGTCAAGTAGATGTCGCTCTGCTGTACAGTAGTTTACAAGTAGATCGCTGTATAATGGATGGTATTATTTGAATTCAATGATATAATAATATCATTGTATACGAAAAACGATTCTGAGCGGAGACGGTATGTCAGTTTAGGATATTTTAAATTATATTGATATTGTTATTATACGGCGGTAGCTGCTAAGTTGATTAATATTATTCATATTATTTAATTATTAACCTAAAATTATCAGTGATGCTATAAAAATATTATAATATATACTTTTACTCGTTAAAATTGATTTTAATATGTAATTTCGTCCAAATTTGAACTTAAAATGTCTGTAAAAAATAACTGTGTTTAAATATTTTTTAGATTTTTTGAATACAGTATGTTCTATTTATTAGAATCTTTATTTTAAATTTTCAATCCTTAGTTAAGAAAACTGAACATTTTATAATTGTTTAATTACAATGATTGATAATTTTCGAGATTTTGATGAATTTTGTCAAAATTCGAACTTTAAATGATTATAAAAAAAATGTGTGCCTATGTATTTTTAATATTTTTCAATTGCTATTGTAATAATATATCAGGAGCCATGTATTAAATTTTCATTATTTTTACTTTCATTATTTTAACTAAAAAATTTGAAAACTGAAATCGTCCGTAAAAAGCTGAAAAACAGTCAAAATATATTCAAAATTAGATGGTGTATAGCAGTGTTTCCCAAACATTGTATCTTTACCGCCCACTTCCAAAAAAAAAATCCGACAGACACCCCCCTTAAAAAAAATATTGTTAAAAAAGTATGTAATAAAATAAATCCATATTTTATTATTAGCATGAACTTTTGTTAAATGTTCTTGCAGTCTCGACGGTTTCATAGCTTCATTTGAAAATACTTTTCGGCAAATGAGACACATTGGTAATGTTATATTTGTAGGCGATTGAATAAAACCATACTTCAAATATTCAATATTATACTGCCTACATTTTTTCTTCGATTCAGATGCCATGATGTGAAAAACGTTTAGAATTTAAATTTCTGTTATCGCAATAACGACAGATTATCGACGAATGTCGACAGACAACGAACGATTAATCTAAAAATACAAAACACACAATTCAGATAATTTGGATCACGTACGGTGTTTCTGTTATTGCGATAACGACAGATGAAACTATCACCGCCCCCTTTTTGTAATGAAATTCCCCCCAATTAAGCTTGTAACTTCCATTGCCCCCCTGGATAGGTCTAGCGCCCCCAAGGGGGCGATATCGCCCACTTTGGGAAACACTGGTGTATAGAAATAGCTTATATAAACATTCAGTGAAATTTTCATGCATCTACAGTTATTTGTTTTGAATTGCAACAAAATAAGAAAATCGCTACATGAGAAATCGAGTGAATATCTAATCTTGTACAAATTTGAACTTAAAATGCTCATAAAAATTTATTATGACTTGCTTATAAACTTTTTTTTATTGATAAAATTAGGCAAACTTATGAGGAATCTTGTATTACATTTTCAAACCTTAGATTTAAAAGAAAATTTTTTATGAATTTCTAACTCAAAATAAATTGCACATTTTCGTCATTTTTACGTATTTTGTCAAAATTTGAACTTTGATTACCTATAAAAAAAAATTGTGACTACGGATTTTTAATATTTATCATCTGGTTTAAAACTTTATATTAGAAGTCTACTATTAAATTTTTCAAGATTTTTTACCCAACAAATAAAATTTTATTGACATTTATAGAAAAAAAAACTAAAAAAATTGGAAACTGAAAATGTCTGTTAACAGCTCAAAATAAGTCAGAATATTTTGAAAATGCTATGGTGTGCAGAAAATGCATATATAAACATTCGGTCAAAATTTCATGTCTCTACGGTCATTTCTTTTAGAGTTATACCAAAACCAAAATCGATTTTGTCGAAAATTGGTTTTCCGTAAAAATTCCCGTTTTTCCCATAATTTTTCATTTGTTTTTCCAGGCGCTCTTGAAAACTACTGGGAAATTTTGACTTTTGACCCCCAAAGTACCAACTAGATTCACTTTCCTATCAGAAAAGGTACTATTGAAGAAAATCGAAGCATTTTTTCTGTCCTAAAACGTGATGATAGACACAAAAAATAAAAAAAAATATAAAAAAAAATAAAAAAAAAACACACATCATTGTAAAACCAATACATTCATCGCTCCGCTCAGAATCTAAAAAAACACACATCATTGTAAAATCAATACATACATCGCTCCGCTCAGAATCTAAAATAGATTCTATTATGAATTACAACTCGCCAAACACAATAAATAATATTATTTCTAAATATATGACCCTTGTAAAGTTAGTAGCACAACCATAACATAGACTTATAAAATATATTCAACGTAATGTTATGTATTGGTAACTTGCTTAAACTTGGTTGGATAATTGATTAAATCCCAGACCTTATTTAACTTTGTATCACCGGGAAAGCTTTAGTTACTTTTGTGCTGCCAATTATACTTCAACAGCTCAATTTAATGTTAACGAACTATTTTACCAGAGTAAAAACTAAAAAGTGTCAAGCTTAATGTATAATATTGATAATTGTTGGACACTGTTAGATCACTCCGAGAATTCGTTGGACCTTATTTTTGCCAGCAAAACATTGTTCGAGAAATTTTTCATGAATAAAAAATTCCGTGCTAACTTCACGCAAGGCAACATCGGGGCACCACGACATTTTTTTGTATGGGTAAAAATTCGCTAACATGAAGTTCAGCTGTTGGAGTTTAATAGTTGGAAGTAACTGAAGCGTCTGAAGCTCTCCTGGCGAATTACAATAAAACCTGGGAGTAATCCAACAATATCCAACAAGTTAGGAACCGTTGAACCAACAAATTAAATTTTTTGGAATTGGAAATATTTCATAAGTGTCTATTATCGTTATGCTGCTAACCAAATCTTTCTAAAATATGTCTAACCATGTTTATTAAGTTTAATTTTCTAGCTTCTACCACGATGTAGAGAACCAGTAGTATGCTTCTTAGAGAACATCTTAAGATAATCTACATTGTAGCAGCTGCTACCTACCCTTTATGTTTATGTGGGTAAATACTAAATACCTAGTATGTATTTACCGTTTACGGTAAGATCATTAACATCGGTGGACGGTAACTACCTCGGTAGCAGACCTGGAATCTATAACCGTGGTAGAAGGTGGCTGCTATCATTGTTGCAATGTCGTCAAACATTACGGCTTACTTGTTATCTACAGTCAGCTGATCAGACTGCACTGTAATTTTACATTGTGACCAACACCAATATTGATATCGTCAGAAATTTCCAAGAAGTGTTTTTTTTATTTTATTTTTTTCATTTCAGAATTTGCGTTCTTTGCGTTAAAATTGTGACATATTATAATGTCAACCAAAACATGTCGTTATGTTTAAGTGACAAATGGGACTGAACGTCTACGGTCTCCACTGACCATGTCTTCTGAAAATCTGGAAATCGTACACGAAGGATGGTTGACAAAATCACCTCCTGCAAAGAGAGTCTTGAAAGCAGTCAGTGTAAAATTAGTAAGTTCAGTTATTATTTATGATTATCTTTATTTGTACCCCTATACTTAAATACGATCAATTGTTTCATGGTCGCTCTTTGTTTTTGTGTTGTATTATTTTTTCTCACTTCGCACACTAGATAATTATGTATCTATGACAACAATTGGGTCTGAAGATTTGTATAAACATATTTTTAATAAGTTCAAACCAAAATCTGCTGACATTTTGAATGTTTTAATTGATTTCTTACTTAATAAAAAAAAATTAATTGATTCTTTAATGAGTATCTACATGTCTCCTGTTGAAACTGGGACACATCACTAATAGGTGCAAATTAAGGATGGGAAGATACCTATATGTATCTGGAATCCGAAAAACTAGATAAAAAAATATTTTTGTCCTAAAAATTAATAGCACATTATTATTATAAAATAGAATCAGTTATTCAATAACAATCACTTATGAAAAATAATATAGTTAAATGATTTGAAAAAAAATAAATAACATATTTGTATTAAAAAAGTAATACAATAGTAAACAAAACTAGAAAATTGTTAACATTGTAAAATAATCTTAAATAGTTTTATTAACAAATCTAATACATTTAAAGTTTCACAAAGAGTTTTCATTTTTTTATAATTTTTTTGTTTTTTTATCTTAGATAAGTAGGTAAGTGTATTCATTGTGTATACCATGATAATTGTTTTAAATTATTACTTAATGGATAATATCTAATATCTATCTATTTTAGATCTTTTATAAGTTTATAGTTTATTTACTTTTACAAGATTTATCATAAAAATGTTTAAACTTTAGAAGTGGCGTAGAAGATGGTTTGTGTTACGTCATTCTGGTGAATTACCAGGTCAATATTTCCTCGCTTATTATACAGATAAAAGTCGCAGAAAGATGAAGGGTCGAATAGATTTAGATCAATGTGAACAAGTAAGATATTACTTATTATTTGCATTAATTGATCTATTGATTTAATTCAATAACAATAACAATTATTTAAATATTTTCTGTTCAATAGGTTGATGCCGGATTAAGATTTGAAGATCGCAAATCAAAATATCATTATATGTTTGATATTAAAACACCAAAAAGAACATATTATTTGGCAGCAGAATCAGAAGAAGATATGAATAAATGGGTTGATTTTGTATGTCATGTTTGTGGCCTTAAACCATTCACTGTTGATGAAAATGCTGGTAAATATTTAATTTAAATAAACTGTTTCTAATTGCACACATTTAATTATATTACATTTTAGATTTTGAATGTCCATCTGTCAATAATATATGTAGACCGTTTCCTCTTAGCGTCGAAGAACATGATGAAGAACATTCATCTCCAGATTCACCAACAAGCACATCTTCTAGCCATTACATACCTATAAGTGAATGCATATCTGGAAAGCCATTACTTCCAATTCTTCCTCGTTCAACTATAGAAGAGTCTTATGATTTACCTCGACGTATAAGACCTCCACCACGTCTCTCAGAATCACCTCCACCAAGTCCTGGTTCAGAATCAGTTTTTACTGATGATGAATCAATAAATGGTAGCACTATGAGTCGGCCATCTGTCAACTGGCAAACGTTCCCTCGTTTATCTCAAAACTCACCAGACTTGCCAGTAGCAGCCAATAGAAGGTTTACCAAAATATTACCAGAAGGATGTTTAACAGCACCACCAAGACCCCCAAAACCTTCTCACCTGATAGAAACTTCAACAAAAACCGATAAACTAGTTGAACCTTTAACAGGGGATGAAACTTATGACTTTCCAAGGTCCCATCAAATGACACCACCTCAAGCACAGCCCAGGACACATCGTAGACATTGTTATTCAAATGCAGCCCCAGGTCAAGTTTCAGGTAATATTTTCACTTATGATTTTGTGGAAGACTGTGGACCAAAAGTTGAAGAAGGTAAGACTGTGGAATTAGAGTCTCCAAGTTTTATAAATTCACCTTCTGCAATTGCCAACGTAAGTTCCGCTTCATTAGAACAAACCCCTCCTGCTGTTAATCGTCAATTAAAGCCAGGCAGAAAGTTTTCGGATACTTCTGCTGAACTCTCACCGTTGACTCCATTAGCTAATCCACCAATTGTAAACCGAAGGCTAAAACCTACTCAAATTAAAAAAAACCAAGATTCCTTTTTTGGTAAATATACATCATTTTTATATATTACACTATATATTTTTATATATGTGTTACATAAATTATTTTTTAGATACGACTAGTACTCTAAGATTATGTCCACCACCAATGGGTAGTTTGAGCCGTCAAAAATCTCGTATAGGACCCAATGTTGTTCCTACAAGTTTTGAACCTCGAATCCATAGGCGGCATTCAGCATCTGATGATCGACTAGCTTCAGACAAAGTAATATTTATATTTCCTAATACAATAAACACAAGTTGATTATTTAAGATTAATTATATTTAGATTGTAAAATAAAGTATACCTAACCAAAAATAGAAATGCAATTTTAAAAGAACCTTTTTCTTATATTTTTATCCAACTGACAATTATATAAATTGATTTTATAATAATCAGAAATTGTTAAATTTTGGCTTAACTTAGTTTGGGAATAATACAACTTCTATATAACCCAGCTTATATCTCCAGTCGGAGCCAGTAAACGTATTGAGAGCTTGGGCAGATCAATAATGACAATATATGTTTTGTCCTGGCTCAACACTAAGGTGTATGTGTTATATTCTCTATGTTATTCTCCAATGCCTAAAACATCTAAACTAAATCTGGCCCTCAATTTGTAATTTCACTTTTGAAATCATTACATTGAAAGTACATAATCTAAGAAAAAATAACACTGATCTAGTGATCCACAATTTTCCCTAAACAAATTTAATGTAATGAAAAAATAATATTTTCCACTAAATATTGACGTGGACTAAATACAAAGTTAAAATATCATGAGATGTAAATTCAAATAATTGTATTCCTTAAAAGATTGAACTGCTTTAAAACAAAACAAGACAAAAAAAAAAATTTTTGAAATTTTTTTCCTCAATCGGGGTTATTTCGCTAAGTCACTCAACAAGTGAACTTTGATGGCAATCTTTACCTCCTGATTTTTTTTCTCAATCAATTTTGGTGTAGTCACCAATGTGAACATTGGTAATATTGTTTTATTTTAACATTTTTTTTTTTTCATGACTATATTTAACCAGACAAAGCACCAATCATTTATAACTAACTAACTGGTCCCCATGCACAAAAATATGAACTCTATATGATTCAAACTTTGTTCAATTGGTTATTAAATATGTATTAGGTATAACATTTTTTTGTGCGATTTTGTTCGTAATAGTTTAGAATCCTCTTGTGTGATGCCTAAAGCTCGCCACAAAAGTTTCATGGCAATCGGATGAATAGTGTTGGAATGCATAAAGAAAAAACATAGAAACAGACATACATTCACTTTTATAGTTATAGATTATTCTTAATAATTTTTTTGTTATATGTTAATATTTTGTTTGTGGTTTTTAGGTATCCTCATATCAAATCAACAAGATATCATCAAACTCACGATATCTAGCTGAAGCAAGTCGTTTCAATGATATTCAATATTTAGATCTAGAATTTGAATCTTGTGAAAAACAATATGCAGTAAGTAATAGAACAAATTCAAAATCAACTACCAAGAAAAAACAATGTAATGTAGGCAGTCAATTCACTTTGGTAATGCATGACTATTCCATGATTGATGGAGCATACCCATACAAAACTGTAGATTTTTTGAAAACTGCTGCTCTGTCAATGACTAGGAAACGTGCTGAACAAGAACGACGGTTTGGTAGACAAAACATGGTAAATTAAATGTTTTTAGGGTGCTTTATTATTATCACAAAATGCTTAACTTGTCACATATTTTAAAGTAAGTTTAAGCAATAATTGAGCGACTATTGGCTCTTGACAATTACATATCTTTGATCAATTAGAGCTTTTATTTGTAGTTCTTATAAAACTCTGGGCTTTCATGTTGAAACTATACGAAATTATGTTCATACATTAATATTATCTATATTTTAAATTATTTACTATAATTTATAAATAATCCATTATTACTTATTGAAAACCAATAATTTTTTTCCATTTTTCTATAACATTTGAAATGTTAGGGCGTACAATTTTAGTTCATATTAAAGAGTTATAAAGTGCATATCATCAATTATTATTATAAATTACCTATTTACTCAAAAGAACAAAAAACTAATTTACACAAGGAACTTAGAACGTTAGAATTAAGAAAAAAATAAAGTGTCACTATACTCATTAAACTATTATCTAGTTAATTTAATAACTAAATCTAATATAAACCTTAGGGTATCTTAAAAGAATAAATATTTATTAAATATTGTCAATTAATTAATTTATAAATGATAATCAAAATTGTAAATTACCTGGGTATTTTTTTATTAGATAATAAAATTAATTTGACAGTTCTTGAAAGTATGCACATTAAACAAGTTGTTATAGAAATTAAAAATTGTCAGTACATTATGAAAAAAACATATCTCTATGAACTGGTTCATTTACATGTTTGTGATAAACTATAGTATTAGATACTACATGCACATCAACAAATTCAATAATTTGATTAGGGTTTGCCATTTTATATAGGTCTAATAATTTATCATATAAGCTTATAATTCAGATTTTGTTCTAATATTTATTTTTATATAGATTCTTATAAGTGAAACTACATATTTGATATTTGTGTGTGACCTTAAGGAATCTTAACTTAATACTTAATATTCTGTAACTTAACTGACATAAAACCTATATTACTCAAAGCAATGTGTAATGTATCTAAACTAATAGCTACGTTAAACTATTTCAATTATTATTTTTACTGAAGACTAAATGTATACATTTTTATAAATTGATATGATCAAAAATTCAAGTTATGTTATTGATTTCCTTCGTGTTTGTATAAAATTTAATTTTTTTTATTAAAACTGTTTATTCCCCAACTATTAAATAAGTCGCCCAATATTAAATTTTTTAAGGAAATTAAACCAAAACTATTTTGTAAAATGTTTATACAAATTTGTTATGATTTATAGGTGAATTTATGTTTTTCATTGAATTTTAATATGTGTGTATACATTTACTATACATTTGTTTATGATTTATTATATAATTATTAATATTTTGGCTTATGTGACCTCCAATTGAATTACTCTTATAATCTTGTTATCCATTTTTAATATAAGACAATCTCATTACAAATATTTATGCATTATTTTGATTATGTTTACTTATACCATAGTCAAATTATTATTATTTTATTTATTATATTTATACACAATTTAAAATGTTTAATTACCTAATATGTTCATTATTTTTATAACATTTATATAATACTATTAAAAAACAATACCTTAATGAGATTAGGCTAAATTAAATAGCCTAAGTTATTTTCTGATATATTTAGACTGTTAAAACTATATATTTTTTAAAGTTTATACGTATTATTATTTTTATTAAAATTACCAAAAAAATATATATATATATTGATATTAAATTTTATTTTATATTGCCAATATTGTTTTATTTCTTTGTCTATGCCTTGTATAGTTGTATTCCTATTTTAGCTGTTTATTTAATTAATAATTAATATAAGTGATTCCTTTAGTCTTATCATTCGTACAATAGCACATCCAACTATTCTATCCTGCATATCTGTATAGCTGTATCTTAGATTCCTTTTAATTGTTAAATTGGTATTTCATTAAATATTGAATTTATTCCTTCCTAAGTCGTATTGTCCAATCCATTCAAAATCAATTCTAAAAACATATTAAGTTCAGAGGCTACTTAATTTTAGATTCTGAGCAAAGCAATGAATGTATACATTTTTTTTTGTGTTTTTCGTCACGTTTTGAGCAGTAAAAATTCTATGATTTTCTACTTCAACCTTTTCTGCTAAGAACACTTTCTCTCTAGTTGGTACTCTATTTGGAGGATCAAATTTATTTATTTAGGGAATGAAAGTAAAAAAATAAAGGAAAAACAGTTTTTGACAAAATTGATTTTTATGTTTACTATAACTCAAAACAATAAATAACCATTGATACACAAATTTTCACCAAATGTTTATTTAGCATTTTTTATGCATAGTCAAATTTCAAAATATTTTGAGTAATTTATAGGCATCAAAATGTTCCATTTCTTTTAGTTTTTTTTTCAATAGATGTCAATAAACATTTTTTTACTGAGTCAAAAAGTTTAAATATTAAACGATGTTCCTCACTAAGTCACGAGTTTTTATAATGGCAGTTGAAAAATATTAAAAATGCATATTATGCAATATTTTTTTTGTAAGCATTTAAAGTTTAAATGTTGACAAAATTCATCAAAATCTCGAAAATGTGCAAATTATTTTTTAGTTTAAAGTTTATAAAACGTTCGATTTTTATCGCTTATATTGAGCTAGGTTGAAAATTAAAAAGAAGATTTCCCATAAGTAATTTATATTGTAACATATTTAAACAAATAATAACGAATTTAGTTATTTTTTTGTATCTTAAAAATATTATTCGTGGGTAGATTCTTGAAACTTTGAAGTATATTATTATATTGAATAATGAATACATACAGATACAATGACATTTTTTTTACAAATTTGTTGGCAAAAAATAATTCAACCTACTATAGGTACCTATTACCTATTACTAATCACTAATCACTTATAGTAAAATAACGCAATCGTTACAGCGACCCCTCTAGACACCTATTGTACAGCACTACAGCAGAATTGTACACAGTTTCTTCTTCTTTAACCTTCTGGTTTGTAACTACTAACTGTAAAAATAGTTTTTTAATATTAGCTTTAAAAAACAACTAGTCATTTCAACCTATGGTTAAAGTTTATAATATGTGCTTAATAGTTATTCGAAATTATAATGACAATTTAATCAATAAACTGGAAGATAGCCAGGTAGGTAGTAGGTAGTAGCCAGTAGGGCCGTAGGGGAGTACCTAACCTACCCTACCGAGGTACTAAATATTAATTTACTGCATCGTTTTTCAGGTTTTTATTAGTATAACACTATTACATATTGTTCTTTAGGATAACCTTTTATAATTTATATTATAATATATTTAGTATACCACAATATCACCGAATTTCTAGTGTTAGTTCTTATTTATCTGATTTGTAACAATCGTATATTATTATTGTTCAATGTTTTCAATAAAAAAAAGTAGTTAATAAGAATCTTTAAATGTTCTTTGTGTAATAATTACATAATCCAGTTTATTTAAATAATCAATTATAATGTATTTTGTTTGTTTGACATGTTTATAGCTTAAATTAATTTGAGACATTACCTAACTAAGTGAAGCATTAGGTATGTTTTTTGTACCTTATTCCCTATAATCTAAATAAGTAAAAACAATAAGTCATGTTTATGTTCATCTTATCTTCATTTGTCATATTCTTTATAGCCAAATGCAAAATGATGGTTTGATTTTGTACTAGTTATCACTTGTTAACCAACAAAAAAAATTTATACTGATCAGCGATTTTATTTTATTTAATTTTATTTTTTAATAAAGTGCATTCATTCATATAGTTGAACAAATTCATTTTTTTTCATACAGAATGTTAAATTTGACAAAACTTGTATTTTATATGGTAAGTATTACGAAAAATAGTTAATATTTTTTTAATGTTGTAAGTAGGTAAGGGTTTACTTATAACATACTTTTTTATAAATTAAAATCTAGTAGGTATAATAGCATTTAATTTTAATAAGAATACTTAATGGCCAATGGGTTGTTGGTATTTAATATTTCATATTTGCAATGTTTCAAATTCATACAATGTATGAATTCTGTATTTCTGTATATTATATAACAAAAATACTTATTACAATCACTTGGTAAGTTCCTATTTTATATATTTATAAATATTGTTTGTATTTTTTTTTTTGGTCAGTCATTACTCATCATTATTTGGAGCAATATTAATTAATATTAGCATTAATGCTTCGATCATCAACATTGAGTGTTTTTTCTGATACAAAATAGGATTTAGCTCAGTGATGCTTAACCTTTTTTTATTTAAGCCATATACACATTTTTGAAATGTTAGGCGGGCCGTAAGTTTAAGCGCCATATTTGATTGCCTATATTGACGGAGAGAGGGAAGACAGAAAAAATTTTAAATACATTTATATCATAATATGATAACATTTGATGAATTAAATATTTTATATAAGCTAGTGTTATTTTGATGTAATATTATATTGTTTTGTTATTTATTATATTAGTTTTGAAATGTTGTACTTTTTCGTAGACTTAATAAGTTCTTTTTAGACCACATAAAATTGGCGGCCCAATTGGCCGCAGGTTGAGTTGTCATACTCGATTTAGTTGGTACTTTGGGGACGGTCTATAGAATAATATTTCAATTACTTAAAAAAAAAAGATAAGATTATTGTTGGAATTTTTACACAAAACCAGTTTTGCTTTTTATCGTACCTACTTACCTAATTCAAAAATTAATAACTGAAGAGACCTACATTTTTGGGGTTTTGTAAATTCCTCACGAAAAACATACGCAAATGTTACTTCCCACACAAAAAAAAATTTGAAAGTTTAACTTAAAATTTGTTTGTTTTTGTGTTTCTAATTCAATTTACGTATAATATAGGTATATGTGGACCATACGTCTATATCTATACAATATCCGTTATATATGTATTATATGGACTGGATTCAATTAAAAATTGGATTAGACATTTTTATACATCACAACCACAAATAAAATTTAACTACACCAAATATTAAATTGTCTGTTCTAACTCCTAAGTCCGAATAAAGTGGGAAGGAAATAACTATTTTTTTATTATAGATTTTTTTCTTCGTATGGGAACTTACATTAGCACGAATTTTTCACCAACATATGCAATTTTTAACAATTCAAGATAGGTAAAACACTGAAGTTTTCAAATATTTAGGTTCTCTTTGACTTTGCATTTTTATAACATATAGTTTAATGATTATTTGATTTATTTCGACACCTTAATAATTACAGATGCAATAAAAATAATACATTACAAAGTCAATTCTGTAAGAGGGGGAGGATCGATCTACCCTTCACCAAAAAACGAGTTTGCACTAACCAATAGTATTAATTATAATTCACCGTGTTCAATTCATCAATTACATTCTACGGACGTTTCACTTGTGACTTATTATATTGTAACTCTCCCGAGGTTACAACATTTTATGAATAAATATCGTTAGGAAAAAAAACAAAAAAGTCTTCCCGCATATCGTATTATCGTGTTATGTGGGTGGTAGGTAGGTTATATATTATATTGGGATTATAAGGGTACTTATTCGTAATTTTTCGTCAGGGTTGCCTCCTGCCGCGGCTGGAAACCGACACTCAATAATCGGCATTGTGATCCGCGGTGGGGAGGAAATAATACATTTTCTGAAACGCGATATTGTTACAAATTTCCATAGTGGAAATCTGCAGGACATATCGACCGTCATTGGCAGTTTTCACAATATTGTATTGAACATTTGCCGTCTGTCCGTAGGCGATGATTGGGGGGTACTTGGGGGGCTAAGCCCCCTCCCCTCAAATATTGAATGCACCACCAAAATTATTGAACATTTTTCAAAAGCCCCACTTCTTATTTTGTAAAGAAATATTTAATCCCTCCCTGAAATTCAATCAAATCTCCGCCTATGCGTATGTCCGTGAGTGTTTTCTCAAAAATTGAATTTGCGAGGATTCCCCTGCAAGGTTAGGGTATAAATATTTTTCAGCAATTCTTGTTTTCATCGCATGTGTCTACCTTAAGCGTTTTCATCGACGCGTGTACTCACACTACGGCGAGTTTCGTTTTAAGCCGTTTGTCTTACTCAAACGTTATTAGAATTTAAATAGAATTTATCTTTTTTTCACCCAGTTACATATTAGGTATTATACAGTCGGTCCGACCGGATATTAAAGATTCGTGCTCCGATCACTTAGATGTGATTTTCTTATTTTTCGCGTTTTTAACTAATATATATTATTATTGTATATAAAGGTACCCTAATACCTATCCCTTACAAATTGAAATAACGTGAAGGTCGTCGATGATGTGTCAACACACACGACCGTGTAAAGTAACTGCGAATATATTAGGTGTATAATATTATTAGAGGTTGCATTTATCACGGAGTATAAAAATATAAATTTGCATACTGAATATCATGTACAAATGTACAATAATATAAAGTATATAATATCAAAAAAAAAAATGTTTATGTATAGAATTGTAGAAATTAATCTCCCAATCTATTTGGTTTAGTTGTTTGTTCGAGATTTTAACTTTTAAGTAGGTAGGTATATCTAT
Source organism: Nasonovia ribisnigri (assembly GCA_027563435.1). NCBI lineage: Eukaryota > Metazoa > Arthropoda > Insecta > Hemiptera > Aphididae > Nasonovia > Nasonovia ribisnigri. Next base: position 72,712 of record JANEHU010002483.1, on the reverse strand, counting down.
ATGGACTATACGCGCCATTAAATGTGTTGACAGCAAAAAACGCACAGCCGTATAAGAGTAATACCTATATAAAACCATATTTAAATATTTTAATCGTCGATGACAATAGAGTAGAAATACGACATAACAATAGTGTTGTTTTATGCGTCATGATATCATACACCGACCTATGTAATATAATACAATATGTATTGTATGTACATAATAATATCATAAAGCGTGTCACGTGCTTCAGTGTTTTTACTCGTTACCCTCCCACTAAGATGATACATTTTATTATTATGTCATATTTTAATACACTATTAGCTTCTTAATAATTGTTACTGCTAAATACTCGTCCAATTATCGGAAAGCCTAATGGAAAATAGTAATTCAACTTATGAAATATTTACATAAATTGACGATTTCACAAAAACAAACAAGTAATTGCATTTTTATCTCAGTATAAACTATAAAATACTCTGAATTGTATTATTTATAGTCGCATATAGAAGTACATGAATAAATAATTTTCGAGAACAGTCTCAAAATAATAAATTATAAAATAAAACTAAAAATGCCATTGACCGGATCAAATACGCAGAGAAATAACCTGTGCCTATGTATATATCAGTAGTCTGAACCTAATACCTATACAGTAGTTATACCTAGTACCCAGTGGCGTATCCGTATCCTAACCACGGATCTGAGGCATCATTTATTGACGTGGTATTTTTTTTCTGAAACACCGCTTTTTGGTCGGATAAGGTAACCCAATTAATAAATTAAAAACCACCTCAAAATCTTAAGACTAATTAATGGACTCTGACAGTGTATATCTTTATATTCTATACAGTATATTACACTGCAGTAGGTACAATTTTGAAAACTTTTTATTTTGTTCATTTGTTTATTGTCATACCAATATAGAGACCTGCAGCTGCAGCCAATTACTGTGTGAAAACTGTTTACAATGGAAATAAGTTTTTAATAAGCAGAAAATTATTCGAGAACGACCAATGTACTCAAAAGAAAAATACTACTACAGTAAGAATAATACTTTATCGGAAATACTACAATAATTTATTTATAGCTTAATTTAGTACCGAAATCTTTATATATAAATGAGACTGTCCAAAGTGACTGATTCATAACAACGCAGAGCCGAACCTATTAGAGCTATCGATTTGAAATTTCGAGGGTAGATTAATATTATAATTTCACCATGTAATGAGAAAAGATTTTGCAACATTTTGATTTTAAGAGTGCCCTCTACTGTGATACCTACTGTTATTAATATAATAATATATTTTAAAAAGCAAAAGTCAAAATCACTACACTCCATAAAACGGAATGTACGTCTCATTTTTGTATGGCCTGTAAGACTGTTGGTAATGGCTTTTAATTTTTTACAGATAATTGTAGTTGAGAAAAAATACGAAAATCAAATAGATATTCTGATAATGAAAAGTACTTAGAAACATTTTATATAATAATCTAAAAATGGCCAAAATTGACTCATTTTTCCTTTTAACCCACGCATGGTTGCTCCATCCATCATAATTATATTAACCATGTACTATAATGTAGCTATAATCGATAAAAATTTAACATGGTGGTCAGTGTTGTACTACGTATACTATATATATTGTGCGAGACAAATATGAGTGATTAGATAATTGTGCCCTCTTAATTCTTATAAGTGGGTATAGCCATCACGGCGTATACGTAATACTATATTTATATATAATATATAAACACATGTTATAACATGGAGATTGATTAAACTGTAATGAAATTGTTAAAAAAATATGTTATAACAAGACCAAAAGTAAATATAAACACGCAGCAATATTATAAAAAAAATAATAATAGTAAAATAAAATATTTTTTTAGACATTATAGTAATTTAGTTACAAACGTTTGTATATTAATGTTTGTTATATTTAATAAAATATAATAACCAAACAGACATTTTATATTTTCATCTCACCGTATTATCAAAATGATGTAGATAATTTGCATAATATTAAAATTAAAAAGTCTTTTAAGGGACTCGGTGCCAGTTTTTCAAATTTTCCGCAATTCTATAATATTTTAAAATAAAAATTTATATTTTAGTTTTCACCTTAATAATAATAATTTTCCAGTAACCTATTTGGGGGGGATGATGGGATGTATTATATCAAAAAAATGACTTCATGGGAATAATTCTCAGGCCCTGTATAATTTTATTGTCGGATTTTGATAGTTAATTTTTTATCTTAAAGAAGAAGACTTCCTATACAGGCCTCATCGAACTCCGATTTTTTTATTTGATTTTAATTAATAGTAGGTATAATTTAATTTATAAAAAGAGCTTAAAATTTTATTATTTTTGAAGACATAAAGTTTGAGATTAAAATATTGAAAAACGGAGTTTGATGCGGCCTGAAAATTATTAGCCTATATTACTTAAAAAAATAATTATCAAATTTGGTTGGTTCTACAGAACAGGATCATTACTTCCCTTGAGCGTATTTTTGTATTCGAAATTCCATTGGCGCCGACCGCCAAACACATTTTCAATACATTTACTAAAATGGAGGCTTAGGCCATTTGAGAAATTACCATTTCTAGACCGATCACTCGGTACTGATCCATTCCTACCAATTATCTCCTCCAATATTATACTCCAGAGTCCAGGTCGTTTTTTATACCCCGCCATGCGTATATAAGCATATAACATACTTCTGTTTTTTTTAAATGAGTATTTTGATCATCAACAATTTTTTTTATAGGAACTGGACAGTAAATGTGTAGCAAATTTGACTATTTATCACGAGCTGTTGGACGTAAACAATGACGGTGTTGTATCTGTCGAAGATTTAAAGGAACTGACTGAACGTTTTTCAAAACTCAACGACATGACGGACGAACAAACTTTTATGTTCAGCCGAATCATCGAAGTACGTAGTATATGATTATATATTTTCAATTACCTGGGTATCATAATAATCATAATATACTGCTGCCTGCTGGGTTATTCAATAAATCAATTTTAAATTCTGATTCTTAGAATTTAATTTACCAGTACACTCAAAAGCTATATTTTTAATAATTTGATTTTGAATGCCATTCATGGATTGTTCTGTGACATTATACGAACTTTTTTTTAAACGAAAAACCTACCCTTTTTTACAGTAAATAGTGAAGCTGGTAATGTTTTTGAAAATGTTTATGTCCTTACCGTAGTATGTTTATATAATGATATAAGTACCAGCTATAAACTATAAAATATAAGTAAAAATTCAAACGAGTTTTTGAATTATTAAAGTTTATGAAACTTGATAGTATGGAATAATATGATATTTTGGGGCTATGATAATTTGAAAATGATAGTTATCAATATAAATTTATTAACATTTTAAAATTTGTAAAAATTGACGGAGTATAATAAGTAAGTACTAGAGTACTATATTAAATATTACATTTTGTTTTATATTTTAAGAAAAAATTAAATCATTATATACGTGTCTATTATCCTTAGAATGTAAAGTTCAAATATCTATTCAAATATTATAAATTATAATGCATATAAAGTAGGTCTATATACGGTGAAATTAAAAAAAATAATCATGTACATAACAATAACGTTCAGTAATAAAACGGTGGTTTTCATTTGAAAAAAAGGAATTTTGTATTGCCAGAGGACTCCTTAAATAAATTAAAAAATAAATGCATTTGTAAATATGGTCTTAAAGCATATTTGAGAGTTCCATACATTTATTAGGTATTATAAAGGAGAAAATATGCAGGGCGGCAGGGGAGGGCAGTTAGCAATTATGAGCAGCCTGTGGGCCCGTATAATGTACAACATTTAATATATTATATTAACACAATAATATACTAATATTTATTTTTATTTTATTTTATTTAATATCAAAAAATATTACTAGGCCTCACTGAGTTTAAACTCGAGTGGAGGCCTCTAAATATGTATACATATTGTGTCTATAAATATACAATATTTATGTAATGCATTTATGTATCCATAAATCATAATATTATAGGCATAATACATAATAGTCATAATATATAGACTATAATATTATATTTTTAGTATCTGGCCTGCATACATTGGAACGGAAAACTGCAAGATATTGCTTAAACATGATTTACCTGATATAACGATACATATAGATATATTTTACACTTAATATATTTAAATATCTCGTTTCAGAACTTATGGTACAAACATTGGGGATGCATTGATCCATTCGATTACGTTACGGTAGAGAAATATTTGAAGTACATACAGTACTTAAAACAAAACGATGGTCTGAAGGATGAAGTTGTTCAACTATTGCCATACTTGTTTAAGGTACGCAGTTAATAAGTAAAACATCTTAATAATATAGTACTGCGTCTGTCATCTCCAGGGCAGATCAGGTAGGGTCTGAGGTTGAACATGTCCCACGCTTTTTGACATAATATGCATATTGTAATATACCTAAACAAATTTTCCGCAGTGCATTATTTAGAATCTAGATGATTATTTATGTATATTTTGAACTTATGATTATTCCACATTTACAAAATTATAACCATTGCAGAATTGAGTTTGACTTTAAAACTTACTATAATATTAGTAATTTAAATATTTATATTTCTTCAAATATTCAATGAATTCTAAGTATATTAATTCTACGAATCTTCAATGACCGCTGTTATAGCAATTCTCAAAGCTATAACTACCTCAAAAAGAGTCATCGCATTTCGAAAATATTACTACTATTTTTTTATTTATCTTGACGCTTTCTAAAACTATTTCGAATTTTGAATTTCAACCACATAAAAGTACCAACTAGATTCACTTTCAGAAAAGATTCTAATCTCAAAAAATCATATTTACTACCCAGAATTATTTTGACAGACAAAAAACACACTCACACCCTTGTAAAATTATTGCATTTATTCGCTCAGCTCAGAATCTAATATTGTTATTCACATAGGCTGTTGACAAAGACCAGAATGGTGACATTTCAAGAGATGAATACATCAAATTTTTAGAATGTATTGGGACATCAAAGAAGGTAATATACTAATAAATAATTGTATGCAAATTACAATCGACATAATATATTATATCTTCCTTGAATTCTTGGTGATAAACAGGGCTGTGAATTTAATGATATTGATTCCAAATTCAAATAAAGTAATTTGATTCAAGACATGCCTATTCTAAATCTGAATTATGCTTTGTAAATTTTAGTCCAAAGTACATATTATAACAGTATTTTGTTAATGATATGTTGCATACTTGGTGAAATAAATATAGATTTGATTGCTTATTCAGTTATACCAACAAATAATATGTGTACATTTCCAAGTGCCCAATGCCTACACATGATATTTTAGTATTAAAAGTAAAATTTTCAACAAGCTTACCTATATTTTATTAATTTTTTAAAATTTAGATTCGTTATTTATATTTATAATATACATTTTTAATATCTTAAAAATACTATTTATTAGCGTAGGTACCTATCTTTCAAGTCATAAAGATATAATCTATGTTTTTATGTTATGAACCTAATTTTTCGTAACTGAGCATATTCATTGACATTTTTTATGCACTATCCTAAATTTTAAGTTTACAAATTCATGAATATTTTATGTTTTTAGAGCATTAAATTCATACAGCCCTGAAAAATTATGATGAAGATAATTAATCAATATTAATATTTTGTTTGTCTTTTGTTGAACAGACTAACTTAATCAAGTCATTGGGCATTATAAACGATAATGATGATACTATTAAACTGGAAGGTTTAATGACAGTTATTAAAAAGCATTTGTTTCACAATAAAAATAAAACTGAGGATACAACAATCAACAATGGCACCATTAGCTATCAGTATAACTAATAATAACTATAACATAATATCATTTATTATAAATATTAATATAGTTGATACTTAATAATGCATATTGTTCATAATTGTTGAGTTGTCATAGTTTATTACTAAAAGCTAAATAATTATAATAAAAAAAAAATATTAACACTAATATTAATATTTATAATCAATGAAAATAATATATAATATTATGTACAACTTCTGTAATTTGTGTATATATACATAATCTATATACTCAATATTCATGTGACTACCTAATTACCCATTTAATATATTATACTTGCTTATTTTGACATTAATATTATCTATATCTACACGTGTATAGTTGTTAAACATTGCAGATATAATCTAAAATATTTGTATTACCTGTTTACTTACCAATCATATTTTCACCGTAGATATGTTATGTAAATAGGAGAACTAAAGTCACAACCCATGTCAGCATAAAATATGATGGTATGATGTATTATATTATTACCATAGCTGGTGTGCGCAGAGTTTAATCGCAGATGCACCATAATATAGAATAAAGTGGCCTTTTAATTTCAGCCAAATAAATTTTGAACAGCAACAATTGCCAACAATTATTTATAATTGTATGATACCTAGGTACTAGGTATAGGCGTTGTGTTATATTATACTATACAGTGGCTAAAATAATATAATTCGCAATTTGACTATGGTAGGTGTTTGTTGTGAACGAGGTACGATTTATTGCACAAAGTACCAATTTATTGTCTAAAATGGAAAATCGGTTCAGATCCATTTTACCTATGCTTACTTATATTAAACAATTTAAATAATTAATTTCTCTGGGGCTGCCGACTGTGACTATATAAGCTGCTATAACTTGGACTGCCAAAAAAATGTTTCAGACGCAGCACAAGAACCTTCTGCTACATACTCCCGTCCGCACACACGTGGAAATTACGTATACATGGTTTGTTTATATATTTTACGTCTCACGTATAGAATACATATTTTATAAACCTATATAGTTGTATTGTCACGAGGAAACAAAAGTTTCAAGAAAGATACAGTTATTTGATGAGGCTTTACGTTTTAGAACCGATAGATAAAATATATACCGTATTATATGATAACCTATATAATATATTTTAGATTCTGATAAGCGAAGATATGAATGTATTAATTTTACAACGATGTGTGTTTTATTTTTATTCTTTTTTATTTATGTTTGTGTACTTGATAAGTAGTCGAAATAATGCTACGATTTTCAACTTCAGTATCTTGTTCGATGGGAAAGTGAATCTAGTTGGTACATTGGGGAGGTCAAAATTACTAGTAGTTTTCAAAAGCACCGGGAAAAACAAAAAAAAAATTAAAGAAAAACGGGATTTTTTACGCAAATTCAATTTTAGACAAAATCGATTTTGACTTTTGGTGTAACTCTAAAACAATTAACGCAGATACATGAAATTTTGACTGAATGTTGATGTTCAAATTATCTATACACGATAAAATTGTTAAAATATTTTGATTTGTTTTGAGCAGTTAACGGACATGTTCAGTTTTAAATTTTTTAGTTTTTTTTTTTCTATAAATGTCAATAAAATCTTATTCGTTGGGTCAAATAGCGTTAAAAGTAATTTAAAGTTCGATTGTTGACAACATTTTCAAACTTATAGTTTAAAAATAGCGGGTAAGTGGATGTCGCTCTACTGTACAGTATATATTACAATTGGGTCACTGTATAATGGATGGTATTAAATTTTAATACAATGATATAATATCATTATACGAAAAACAATTCTGAGCTGAGACGGTTTGTCAGTGTGGTTATTTGAAATTATAATTATAATGTTATTACTTATTATCAATACGGTAGCCGGTAAGTTGAATTAATATTTAAATTAATTTATTATGTGATTTCGTTCAAATTTGAACGTAAAATAACTATAAAAAAAACTGTGTCTTTATATTTTTGAGTTTTTTTGTTATAGAATAACCTACTTACGTGGAACTTTTTAAATTTTCAATCCTTGGCTATAAAAGTTGAAAATGTTATCAATTTTTAACTACAAAAATATTTTTAAATTTAAAATTATTATCAAGTATAGGAATTGATAAAATAAACATATGACATAAATTTAAATACTTAAGTATCTTCAGTTATTTGTTTTTGAATTAGGTACAGCAAAATAAGAAAATCACTACATGAGAAATCGAATTTCAAACGCTCATAAAAAATTAATTTGACTTTCAGGTAGACATTTTTTTTTTTGAAAGAGGTAGGCAAACTTATGAAGAATCTTTAATAACATTTTAAAATCTTAGATTTAAAAAGAAAAAAATTTTATGAATTTTTAACTGAAAATAATTTGCACATTTTAGTGATTTTTACGTATTTTGCTAAAATTTGAACTTTAAATGCTTATAAAAAAAATTGTGAATATAGACTTTTAATATTTTTCAAGAGTCATTGTAATAATATATTAGCATCTTTGTATTAAATTTTCAGGCTTTTTTACACATCAAATAAAATTTAATTGACATTCATATAGAAAAAAACCTAAAAAATAGGAAACTGTGTATGCCCGTAAACAATTCAAAACAATTCAAAATATTTTGAAAATTTCGTCATATATAAAAAATGATAATATAAATAACCAGTAAAAATTTCATGTATCTGCGGTCATCTTTTTTAGAGTTATACCAAAACCCAAAATTGATTTTGCTGAAAACCGATTTTCATAAAAATTTCCGTTTTTCCTTAATTTTTCTTTTGTTTTTCCCTACGCATTTGAAAACTATTAAGAATATTTTACTTTTGACCCCCCAAAGTACCAACTAGATTCACTTTCCTATCAGAAAAGATACTGTTGAAGAAAATCGAAGCAGTCTTACTGCCCCAAAAAGTGATGATAGACACAAAAATAAAAAATAAAAAAAATAATAAAAAAAACACACATCATTGTAAAATCAATACATTCATCGCTCCGCTCAGAATCTAAAATGATTATTATGTTGTTAAAATTTATAAAATGTTTAACTTTTATAGCTAAGGAATTTAAAACAAAGTTTCACGTAGGTATAGGTTATTTTGTAACCAAAAATCTCAAAAATATAAAAACACAGTTTTTTTTTATAGTTATTTTATGTTCAAATTTGGACGAAATTACATATTAAATAACCAAGACAAGGGCGCCCGCAGAATGTTTCACCGGGGGGGGGGGGGAGGGCAAGGTGTATATTATACATATATTTGTACATAGCCATAACATATTAGGTAGGTATAATATTTTATAGTTTCATTACAAACTTAGTAAACAAACTGATGACACCATAATATGATTAACTGTATATTTTCATCAAAATATTATATGACATCAAGAGCACTGAATAAAAAATCTTATAAATCATTATTCATATCATATTAAATATCTAGGCAATTTTATAAAAATATTAAGATTATTGGTCATTAAATAAAAATTGCATGCGCCTATAGGCTCCATAGCAAATAATTTTATTGTTTCATTTATTAAGTTTGATTTTTGAGCTTCCACATAAGTTTTGTGAATATTCATTAATGCCAAGCCATTCAAGCGGTTCTCAGTAACAGTACTACGAAGCCATGTTTTAAGTCTTTTAAGCGAGTTAATTTAAAGCAAATATAAAACATAATTAATAATTGAAGTAGTAAAGTAACAAACTTGTTTTTGACTGGTAGGTACTTAGTTATCAATAGGGCCATGGATTATACAGATTTGAAATTATAATTCATATTTCACAAACCAAAATAAAATATGAATTGAATTGATAACTGTTAATCAGACTTTAGACTATTTAGACTATAATCAGTATAACACTTTAGATCACAGTCGCGATAACACGTTATCACACAAAACAATTTTATCACTAATCACTAATGATTAAGCAATTATCGATCTATATTATTGAAATGCTACGAAACATTTAAAAATATACTATAATATACAAACACTGGCAAAAAAATCGGAGGGGGGGCATGTCCCCTACCGGCCCCCCGCTGTGGGCGCCCTTGAACCAAGAATAATGATTTTAGTTATTTTGTTGTAATTTTATAATATTAATTCAACTTACCACCTACCGTATTAATAAAAAGTAATAACAATATAAAAATATTATAAAATATCCACACTGACAAACAGTTTCAGCTCAGAATCGTTTTTCGATATTATATCATTGAATTCAAATTTAATACCATCTATTGACAGCGTCCCACTTGTAACCTACTGTACAGCAGAGTGACATACTGACATCCACTTACCCGCATGTTTAGTTTGGAAATACGATAAATCATATTATTACTATCGTTTATGCGACTGATTTATAATTGTATTCAATAGAAGACTTATCGTTATTTACCGTAAAACTGCACGGGTACCAATGCGTATAAAAGGATTAGATATGGCCAGAGCCAGAGAATATCTTTACATAATAGTATAATACATACCCTACGGATATTATAGATTTTCAGTTATACCTTATACCTAATGATGATGTTGAATTTCCGGAAAATATAAATATAATGAAGTCTGTGCGCAATCCGTAGGTATCTACTTACGCATAAATTATAGTACATAATATATTATAAATCTAATAGGAGTACACAATAATAGCCGAACACAACTTAAACATTATCTAGATTCCAGAAGGTCTAAATTCGTAAATAATATATTTAACTATAGACTTAAACAAGATTATGCTGTACAACTCGTACACGTATTACGTATAGAGTTGAAGGTACCTATAACAGTTCAAAAAAAAAAATTACTGTATCATGTAGGTGTCTAACAATATAATTTTTAAGTCGTCTTTCGAAAATGATCCGACTGCAATAAATAAAAAACATACCAAGTTATGAGTTTATAACCAACAACAGCGTTGTATATAGATCACACTGTCAAGTCGCATCCTGTATAAACGGTTTGCGTATATACCTATTGTGTATCGCAATTTAAAATATAATATAATGTGATCCGGGCCAGGCATTATGGGGACAATAATAATTATTAACGAATGGATTATGTTTTATTGTCATTCAAACGAGTGGCAACAATCTAACGTGTATATAACTCTAAACGCTACCTATTGTATAATAATAATAATAATAAAATGTATAACAATTAACAATATATTTTATGATACAGTCATATAAATATACTGAGCAGATTAAGTAGAGTATCACTATCTCACAGTCAAGGTCGTCCTTGGTGCGGGGAGGTTGGGAGGCCCTGGGCTTCGAGGTTATTACTTATAGATTTAGGGTCTCGCGTTCGATAGAAAAAATAGACCAATTATATTATTCCTATGCATAAAAGATGTTGTTTCATGTGGAAATAACGAAGGAGGAATTTCTTAAAAATAAAGTAGTGATCTAGGTACTTAATATTCGTATAATAATTAAATAAATGTCGTGGTAAAGCATCACAATGATAAAGTATTATGGTAATATGATCAAGTATGATAGAAAAAGGTACGAACCCGCAAGGGGTACAGTAATATACTTTCAGAAACCCCTAGACCTTTTGTTCATTGCACTATTCATTTAAGTCACTTAAAACCTTAAATATACATTTAATATGATAATATTTGAGCAGCATAAGCATACTTCTGCAATCCAGGTTTCGAAATTCACACGACATTTCCCTTAAAATTAAAATTACATAGAGGGCATAAGTCTTTCCATCCCTTTCCTAGCAAAATTTTAAATTTTATAATTTGTTATATTATGAATATTTAACTTACTATTCCCGTAAATGTCCAAGCCAAGTGCATAGGATTTCTAGCATTTTCATATTTGTTATGCGCAGTCGTAAAAAAGGGCCAACTATAGACACAAATTTGTATCGTGTTATGACAAAGCCAATAATATGTTATTTTATGTTGCGTATTTAGCTATTTTTTTTACTGTTTGAGGCATATATTTTCTTTTTTTTGGCTATTTTTGGACATTTTCTTTTTATTAACTTTTATCAAACGACAATCAATTCTTAATACCATTTTATTACTGATTTTATAAAGGCTCATCGGACAGCTGAAGTGGTTGATGGCCGATTGAGTATTTGAGTGTTCAATGCACTCGTATTCCGACTTGGGTGTCTATATACTTCTTGTAATTTATTTGACATCGTTCTTAATTTAGATGCTATTTATTTTCAACATTTATCAATCAAGCATTCAAACCGGTCGAAAAAAAACGTTTAGTCCGTGTTCTTACTGACTATTTTCAGGTTTCTAATTGCAGCGTATAAGTGTTTGCTTATTCAGTGCTTTTTTAGGACTATGATATTACATGTTCTTTGCCTTCGTGCGGCACATTATTATGACGTTTGTACTTATATACAATATGATATTATATTAAAAGCTATTGTATCCGAGATGATGATGATATTACAGAGTTTGTCGAAAATGCCGTCTACTAACTTATGGACTTGTCTCGGTGAATATACCTAAAATTATATTATTATAAAGGTTGGTGCACTAGACGATTATAATTCGTTTATGGGCGGGACGGCTTGTATAGGTTGCGCTTACGAGCCCGTTTTCGTTTCGAGTGGCCACTTACGCGCAACTGTGTATAAGGTACATACGGTGCGCGCCAAATCGCAAATATTATAATATTGTACACAGGTACGGCGTAATGGCGGCGTTACGCACGTCAAACACAACCAAATCCCCGCACGGTTTTTCGTGTACAACACCATAATTGTACTTATATACGCGTACGTGTGAATATTATGTCACAATCGTTTACACGTTTTTGCGGGGACGAGCGCCGAAACGATTCACGTCACGGCGGAAAAATAAAAACAGCGGCGATAAGCAAAAAAAAAATATAGTAAAAAACGCGCATATACGATAATCGGGCCAAAGGCGGCGGCGTGCGCGCTCGCGGATCAATATCGGCCCGGTGACGGATCGCGGCGAGTCGAACGCGCCCGCCGCGTCCGCGTCACAGCTAACGCAGCCGCCGATATCGCACCACCAGTCACCGCCACCGCCTCTACTGCTGCTGCTGCCGCCGCTGCTGAAACTGCGCTGCACACGCGTATAATACGTTACTATAATTATTACATTATAGTAAAAATAATAATAATAATCGCGGTGTACGCACGCATGCTTGCGAGTCGCGCAGCCCAAGTCCGAAACCAATAAGTGTGGCGGCGGTCCGCGGTGGAAGAAACAAATAAATTATAACCGAAAAAACTCGATTATAATAAAATAAATAATACGCTCTCGGTCGAATTCCCGTCGCAACGTCGACGCGTTTCATATAATAATAATAATATATTAAACGCAGGCTACGCGCAAATAAGTAACCGCCGTGCCACTGGTCAAAGTTCGGTCCGTCGACTCGGTTTCGCGAAAAAATTAATTTAAAACCCGACCGGGAAAACCGGCCGCCCGCCCGAGCGAGTCCGTCTCGCGCGCGCGTGACGCGATAGTCGCGGACGCTATGACTACCGGCGCCGCCGCCGCCGCCGCCGCTGCCACAGCTACCACCTGATCGCCGCAGACGACGTGGGCCCGCAGCACTATGACGACGACGATTCGCCGCGATTGAAGTGGTCGACCGTCCCGACCTTCCGCTATTCCCGGATCCCGTGACGCACACTCGACGTTTCGTCCAAGGTAAAATGCACACAGCACATAATAAATATGCCTACCTACGCTTAGTCGTGCGTAACGCTCGCGCGCTTTATGCCTGTCAATTTGTGCTTTTCCGCCGCGCAACTGTAGCATGATATGATATAATATTAATCACTATAATAACGTTACTGCTGCAGTCGAGCGCGCGTGGTCGGCTAAAGTCGCCCCCCCCCCCCCATCGTTTGTATAGGCGCACTTTACGTCACGCTTTGGCGTTTGGAGCAGGAGGTGCTTCGTACACGTCGTAGTCGACGACGCGACGATAATATTGTTATTATGACGATATAACCCGCGGGGTTGTTTTTGATATTATATTACATCATTGTGCTTATCGCGTTTGGCCAGGCGCTCGCTGCAGACCGCGATCGTGGTCCGTCCCCCGAGGTGTTCAACCCTCATGTCCGCTATGTCCGCTGCCACAACCCTCTCCCGTCATCGCGGAAACGGTTCCGGCGATACACCAGTTCGCACATATGTTTCGAATAATGTGTATACATAAAATCATTAAAATCATTGATTATAATTGCTATGTTATGTATAATCAATGGTAAAAGCTATATTACTGTATTTGTTGCGCAAACAGCGGGCTACAAACTTTGAATGGTTTTCATGAGGACGGCTTCTCGCGCCGATTAGTATTCTCGTCGTCTTCGTTGCTAGACGAGTTTTTGATCACTTAATGTAATACCTACGAGAAGAAATATTAATATTTACAGAGGTGTCAAATCGGTAAAGTTTCGGAAGGCCACACCATAGCTATAATAATACAATACACTGTATTCGCGGTACACATCCTGGCGCCGTTGCGGTATAATTGAGTACTTTTACAATGTTATCGATGTTTTCTGACTTAGCTAACTTTTGGTTTATTACGTTTACGACTTTCAAGACTTGTCGTCGCCCTACATAGGATAGGTATTTTATAATGAAAACGAAACAAGTCCGACGACACAAATTTAATGTAGCCTGTCCGCCGTAGTATTTAATGTCACCGGCACCGTGTACGAGTAGAATATCATTTTTTTTTACGGCGGTCCGTATTCAATAACTGATTATTATAACAGCTCCCTAGTCCTCCGGATACGGTAATAATATAATAAAAGTAAAAACATTACGAGCAAAAAAAATATCGACAAACGTTTCGATTGCCTTTGTAGCGTCCGCGATCTATAGGTTACTCGTATTAGCTGAACCTATATAGATCAAATTTCGGCTGCAGGCTGCGCGCGCGGTACTGCAGTAATATAAATTATAATATATGGTTGTGTTTTATATGGTATATATGGTATATATGCGGTTCGAGTATTTATATTTTATTATAACATGGTATTACAATATTTACACTACATGTTATTTACATACAATGTACATACGTAGTAAAAAAAATTATGTCGGTCCGACAACATCCGGCGTAACGCTATGATGTTATTCAGCCGGTCTGAGTTATGACGCTGTGAATTGCACAATCAGCTCACGTTTATTTCCGTCTTAAAGAGTAAAAACCAATCGATGATAAAATTGTGTACATATTGCTCTAACCGGACGACAGTTTACACTAATAAGTAATGATGAAACACAAGAATAATATTACTATTTTATTCGAAATTCGATATCATTTTGCGATTACGAACCGATTTTCAAATATTATAGTTTCAATATAATACTTAACATGATTGCTATTTGTTGGAAAACTTTAGGAGCGGACTTTGATTTGCTTACAGACGTTTGATATTTCCCTAAATTTATAGGATAATTACTCCAACATTCATAGTAAGATTTTAGCACACTAGGACCCCGCTACTCTTTCTATGCTGACAATATTACTAATGATTTATTATTTTATTCAAAGTTTAAAGACTGTATACTCTGCAATAGCACATGTGTTATGTTTAATATACCTACCTACTGGTTACTAAAAATAATTAAGTCACTGTTATAGTGTTCTATACACATTCTGTACAATTGAATGTACGATTTTTTTTACTAAGAAAAAAAACATGTACAGTTATTATATGTTATGAAAAAAAAATAGTAATTAATAATTGTAATGCTTCAATTTTCAAGCATATGTATTTAGATTAGGAACTCTAATTGCACGATTTAAATATTAAACAAATTACTTCAAATAGATACACAAATTAAGCTTGAAAGCTCGGTCTTTCATAAATAATAAGTCAATTATTATTATAATGTTTACTATCGCTGAAATATATAAAGTTATTTCTTGTGCGTTAATGGTATAGGTGCCTATAGTTATAGTATTCGCTCCAAAGTTGAAATTAGTTTTGTACCTAGCGTCCCGGGCCTCGGAGCGTATGTTATAACTTATAAGGAAATAATATTTACTTTTCTTTGAGTAGGTATGAAAAATAAACAGACTATGCTGCCTTTGATAATGTTTCGTAACAGTGCTGAACTTCATTGCACCGCGGCCGTTTGTTAAACAACATTTTTCGCGCTTTGTGTTACAGCATAAGGGATGTTATGAAAATACTGAACTTCTTATGGATTCTAATTCTACTGCTGGTATACATATCACGGTATAAACAATAATTTATATACAATTCTTAAGTTTCACAAATATACAATTGTTCGCAATAATATTGTATAATAATTGAAAATTCTTTAGAGTTTTTCTATAAAAAATTATAAGTATTGTGAGCGGGTTTCGTCCCTTAAATGTGTCTGCAATTTGCAATTGCTTATGTCATGTTTCACTGACCTCTACTATAACCTACATATTTTATTGTAATATGCATTAATAACATTAACAATATGTGTAATCGAAAATTGTTCATTTGTCTTATTGTACCGGTATATCAGCTATTATGAATGATCATATTATAATATTTTTCACGTACCTTCCTACTTATATAATATTATATTCCCAATTTCCCAACTTTTAGTCAACGCAACTCGCATACTTAAAATTTAAACATATTATAATATTGACACGTTTTGTATACGAACAATAATTGTAAATATTAATAGTTACATACCTATTACATAGTTTCGTCTGTACTCGCACGATATAAAAATGTAATATAATAATACGAAAGGATAGATATTATGTTTCGATTATCGTTTATTTCACGCTTAAAGTGAGCTGGCGCTTATATTATACTGTATATAGAAGCAACCTTCATGTAGTGTGGCTTTAAGGTTTCTGCGCCGAAACAACGGCGATGTTATTACGAAGACAGTTTCTAAATATAAGTGAGACCCAGGAACATACCAGCTCCTAGCTGCTGTTTTCCTGTAAACTCAATTCCATTTTTAATCAGCCCAGTAACCCCGTAAAATACGTAAATATCACGTGCATATTATTATTTATTTTTACCACCCTCAAATTAAATCGCACCCAAAAAAATCGATTTTTATTTGCAAGATAAAATTTTAAAAAGGCATGCTATGGTGTAGCATATTATATTCTATACCATGATTAGATACGTTTTTATAACTTCTGTCTCATATGGCTACATATATAATATACTTGTGTATTTACCCAATAACAAAATAAAAATGACTTAGTTTCCAAACAACATAAAATTAAATGATTCTATATAGTACGTTCTATTGTACTAAACTCTAAACACAAAAAAAAACAAGAAATAATTTAAGAATTAACTCAATTGATCCTATACAATTGTATAAACTTATTAACAAAACGGGATAAACGTCATAACATAACAATTTGTAAACACTTTCTTTAGCTGCGTTCAGCAGGCAATTCATTAATGTTATAAATACACTTACATTTAAAATGAGTTTTAAACTCTATACGTGCCTATGCCCTATTTTCTCTATATGCCTCGATATTATGCTCTATACAGTTTAATTTAACCAATACATATGTATAATAATAAATTATTTATGTAATGTAATATAATTACCTTTTGTCGGATTTCCAAATATTTGATTCATATTTCAACATACGGCCGGTTTATCTACTGAAGATGTATATTTTTGAATGAGAATTAAAACTTTTTAATCGTCGATGTATATTGCAGTTATTATTGTCTTTTCTTCTTTTTTTTCTTCTGCATTACAATAAATACCTAAATCTTAAAAAAAAAAAATATTCGAACGTGTTTTAACCAACTTTAATGCAATTAGATTAAGATACTACGCAAACAAATATTTAAAATGCTTTTACATTCGTCTGTATCTATATTATATTATTATATACTATGAGTCGTATATGCCATATAACGTCAGTTCTTAACGTTTTTTTCAAAGTAACGACAATATTATATTACAATGTGTTTATAATTTTTATTTAATGAAATTCTTACCACAATACACAACTTAAAATGATCTATGAAATCTGTTGTGTTGATTGGTGGAATTATAACCTGACCTAATAGGTATCATAATATGTTAACGTAAAAATTGATCATGTTGTAAAATAATTTTACTGTATTTTTCTGTATAATATAATATTGTATGAGTTTGAGTGTATACATCGGAATATAATATAACGTTTAAGAATTACATACGAAAAAGATTTTATTAGGTGAGGTATAGGTATAATATAGGTATCGAAATTAAAATCTACATAATATTATGTATATTATCTTATGTAATTATGCGCTAAAATTTTTATTTTTTAGTATCTCTTCTGTCTTTGAATGAGACATCGTTCCGATGTAATAGTCTTTATATTATAGATACTGTGCAAAAAAACTATCTAAGTATCAAAATACTAAATTTTTAACACATAGATAAGTGAAAATGTTATAAGTGATGGATTTTTATTAGGGCGGCCCCCTTTTCGGCCAAAATGTACCCTTCCCTTTTCGGCCAGTGTCACTTTTCGGCCAAAATGTACCCTTCCCTTTTCGGCCAGTGTCACTTTTCGGCCAAAACTCACCGCTCCCTTTTCGGCCAGAAGTTTTATTATTAACATTATTACCTACAACTGCGTGAAAAAATAAAAAAAATAAAACAATTGGAAATAAACTGTTATGTGATATTATATTAATCAAATACAAATTTATATAATCTTACAATACTTATATAATAATTATTATTTTATTGTAATCGTTGAACTATATTATTTAAAATCTAAAAAAAAAAAAAAAATAAATATGATAAAAAGTTTATTTTTTATAGTTATATGATATTTGTTGGACGAATCTGTAGCGACATATTTACATATTTCTTGCATAATAATTTTTTTTGGTCTTCTATGAAGATCTTTTTCAGCTTTTCTTTTACAAGCTGTATTAATTATTTGGCGATTAATTAAATCCCTTGTATATGGACCATGGTTTCTGTGTAATACATTCTCGCTTTCAGAGCAAATTGTATTTGTTTGATTTGTATATAATATAGCATCACACTTACGATCAATACACTTCCAACGAGTTGTGCTGTCTAATTTTGTATTAGCTTTTGAAAATTTATAATTTTTAAAAATTAATAAACACTTTCCCCGGTTACTTTCAATAAATTCAGCCATTATAAATTACTATATTATATAATTTTATTTTTTAAAAATGTCTGTAAGTAGGTACGTAATTCGAGAACACTTTCATACTGAGTGTTTAATAAATGCTACGTACAATGTGTCTGTGTGTCATGTTAAATTGATAACTGCGATAACATATACGATATACCTAATTGGTTTTCCTTAATGACTATCATATTATATATATATTATAGATTATGATATTATATATTAATATTATATTAGATTAGATGGAAACGATATGGTATATCACATATTGCCTATACACCCTATAGGACATATCACTATATAACTGAACAACTAACAAGGAATAATACTGGTTTATCTTTATTTTGAAAAAACCTATTATGAACAAAATTAAACTTACACTGAAGAGTGAAAACTATAAAAATATAATAGCAAAAATTATATAATAATATGTTTATCAATTATAAAAATTTAATCATTTAAAAAATCATATATATTATATATATAGTTTTACACTTTAAAGAAAACTGTAAATACTGGCCGAAAAGAGACAGTGGCCGAAAAGTGACACTGGCCGAAAGTTAAGGGTAAATTTTGGCCGAAAAGTGACACTGGCCGAAAAGGGAAGGGTACATTTTGGCCGAAAACGGTGACGCCCTTTTATTACTATGCAAATAATGAGTCGAACTTACACATTGTACATGTATTTGCTTATGGTTATGGGTAATGAAAATAGAGAGATACAATATCGCGTAATTTAGAAAAACTCTCCGTGCAAAATTCGAATAGGTATCCGCCGACCACCATTATTAAACACTATTGAATTTTTCGTCGTTCGTCCGGGAAAACAACAATATTAGTGTTCATCTTTGACAGCCTAGCTATTGTATACCTGCATTGTGTAAATTACAACAATATGGTCGATATGAATGACGTTATGTTTGTCTATTATATTGTATCCACCAACGACTTGCTTTTCAAGGTAAACATTTTTTACTAAAAACGACCTATAAGTTATATTTGCAAAATATATAAGATTTGAATATATTTTTTAAACAATATACCCGTATTTAAACTGCAGAACTTATGACATGCACTAATAGAGCCACGTTATCTTTTTTGTTTGTATCCCAATATACATAAAGGTAATTAATAATTGGTAAATAATAAAATAACCATCATTAATATTTGTATGAAAAAAGTTTTAATGTTTCACGTTTTTGTGAAATATTTCATACTTCAAACAATGTTTATGATAAAATACTATCCTGCAGCCTTAAGATTTAAGTTATTAAAATTAGTTTAGTAAGCAGAGCTTAGTCCCTAAATTAACATAAACGTATAAAACATTATTTAATTCATTAGTTAAACGAAACATTGGTTATGTGCTTCAAATCATATATTATGAATAATATAATATATGATATTATATAATACACCTAGTGACGCCCATCACCTTGATAATTTGTACGTAAAGTTATTGTTGTATGATAACTGAATCGTCTGACTCAAGTATTTATATATGCATAAATAAGTATATATGTTTTTGTTTGATATTTACATTTATTATAACAAGCTGCAGATAAAACTCAAATGATTGTAATTCCTAATTTTAGTA
This sequence comes from Nasonovia ribisnigri, assembly GCA_027563435.1. Classification (NCBI taxonomy): domain Eukaryota; kingdom Metazoa; phylum Arthropoda; class Insecta; order Hemiptera; family Aphididae; genus Nasonovia; species Nasonovia ribisnigri. Next base: position 52,119 of record JANEHU010002483.1, on the reverse strand, counting down.
TTTTAGATTCTGAGCGAAGCGATAATACAGTCTATATAGGTACATATTGGTTTGCCAACAATATTGTGCTTATTCTTCTTTTTTATTGTGACTGACGTCACTTTTAGGAACAGTGCAAGTAATTCAATCATCAATTTTGAGGGTGGTTTCGGGTTACAATTTATACAAACCATGTATAGTTAATACACTGGGGGTAAAATCTCAATACTAATTAATTAGGAAAAACTAACAGAAAAAAATGGGTATGGCTACTGATCACCAGTTTTTAACTTAACCAATTTTGTTTATTATTAAAACTAAAAAATAAATTACTGTTGAGACTTGAATAAATTTCTCATCAAATATTTATAAACCTATGCATTTTCTAGAAATGATATAGTTTTCAAACTAACTTGTATCATTTTGTGCTAGGTATTTAGTATTTTTAGACATTTGAAACTTTTCGTCATTACGTATAAATTACCGTCTACTAATTAGTAATCATATATATAATATATAATAATATATTGGTACATACAATCTCTTTACATGGCAAATGTCCTTAGTCGTGCTCCTTTTCTAATTCAGATATGTCTATATATGTTTATAAAACCAAATTGAATTCATTGTTTTTCGCCTTTTGATTCCATTATGCTTTTTGTTCTGTTAATAATAATTCATTCTCGTGGATTGGCTACGGGCACTTTTCCCAATTTTCCCTTAAAACTTCCACTATGATAACCTAGTGAAGGTTCTGAGTAAAATAAAGTCACGAAATTTTGTAGATAATATAATATGATGTAAAAATAAAAAGATCAAATAATAATGTGATTTAATAAAACTGATTTAATTTCACCAGCTGTTACATAATGTTTGCAAAATGTTTACTATTTTCCGATAAGGTGATAAGTACTATAATATATTATTTAACTTATAGAATTATAATTTGTATGTACTCTTTGTAAGTCACAGTGCAAATAATATAACTGTTATACTTATAGGTACAAGGTGTCCCGCGAGGATTTACCTATTGCGATATCTCCTGAGATAACAAATATATCATAAATCTGTTTTTTTCATTAGACTCACAGAGACAACGACTACACATATTTTATTTTTTAATTCAATTACATTTTTTGGTAAAAAAGTTAGAAATATTATTTTTTTTTTTTAAACAATTGCAAATAGCAATTTTATAGAGTTTATTTTTGTGAAAATTTTGACTTTTCAACATATTATTTTCGTCAATATTATGATTTCTAATAATTTTTTTAGTTTATAGGTAAAACGGCAAAAAAACTGGTTTTTATCGGACGGCGAATCCCCCTCTTGGGTAGTATTCCCACGGGACATTCCGTATATACCTACTATCTTTTAGCATTGATATTTAAAAAAAAAAAAAGATTATTCCTTTAAGAACTTACAATAATAACCTTTTAACTGGTATCTCTTCACTTATATTAATTATTAATATAGCTTGAAGGGTCAATCAGCCTCTTGAATAATCATAGTTAATATTATTATTTATTATTAGTAACATTTTAAATAATACTTGATTTTGGTAAAACAACGAAATACATATTTTAGTTTATTAAAAGTTATATTTAGTGAATATAATATGCATTAACAATAATTAATAATTTAATATGCATTAAAAGTTAATTCTGAGTAGTGACTAGTGAGTAACATATAAATGTACCTTCATACCTATTAATTATGCATAGTTTTTAATGGACTTTATTTTAAGTATAGATAAACACGATAGCTAATCTATACAATTTGATAATGTAATTTACAATTGTTTTAATGTGACCTCGCCCATCACAAACGTCTATGATGATTATCGATATAAACAATTTAACAAATATTTAATAATATTCTAGTTTTAAAAATAAAAAATAAACCACAAATTCTATAGTATGAAATATGAATACTTATTATGACTAAAATATTATTCAACTAGGTTTATTTAAATGTTAGATATTCGATTTTTTGAAAAGTAACATACAAATTCAAAATACTTATTTCAGAAATGTATAACGAATAACAACTAATGGGAATACGTATGTTAGTTATACCTGTAATCCATAATATTATAAACGTAATAACTTTTAATCAATCGTGTTGTAGGCGGTTTCTATACTTAATTTTAATATAGGACACCGTGCACTATACAGTGGCGTTCTCAGGAATTTTTAATTGGGATGGGGGTGTTAAATCCCAAGACCCCTCCCCCCCCCAAGAGTTCGCCAATAACACTAGAGCAGAAAAAACTTTTTCACCTAACCGTATAGAGGGAAATGGTATTTAAACTTCTAGGCCTTACTTGATAGTTCTGGATAATCATCTCGTACAATCGTACTTTGCCAACAGTTCGGCAAGAACGTTTGATTGAATTTAATTTTCAAACTACTATTATTGTGAAGATTTATATCAGATTATGCCGATTATGGATGAAACTAAATGTCAATTAATTGTATAGAACTCGTATGATACTGTAATAAAGATAACATTCACTTTCAGACAAATACATAATATACGATATAAAATATATACCTATACGTAATATAAATGTAACGACGAGTGTACAGTTCAGGTGGTATCGCGTGTAACTTTATTACTTACTACACAGAACACAAAAATACCGATTTCTACATGAGGTTTTAATAATATTATTTATTGGTAGTATAAGATAAGATAACCATCATGACGGCAATGCACAGTTTATGGCACAGACCATAATACACTCGACCAGAAATACGATAGCGTCGCCGACCCTAGCTGATATAATAATATATGACGTGTAGCAAACCCCCTGGGGTCCACGGACCACAGGTTATGGACCTCCGGCATTGTGTACACCGCCACCTAATGATTATAGGTTCATGGGTTTTCATAAAATGGAATTTATTATAGTTATTGTAATATTATTTGATGATTTGTATCGTAAATGTGCATTCATCATTATTTGATTGTGAATGTTTTTTGTGTAGATGGCACATTACAAGCACAAAGTGTTCGAAGAGGAGACGTCAAGCATGGGCTCGGTTCATTTAACAGAAGGAGTAACGGCGTCCTCCACACACATACGTTTTTATACAGTAATGATTGAAACTATACGAAATAAATTATAGCAAAAAATACACTATACGCGTTGGTAATAATTAAAAAAGTATATCGAATATATTGTTCAACAGGGCAAACCTAAAAATATTTGGTCTCGGTTGAAAAACAGAACGTCGTTGGAAAAAGTTCTCCTTGCCTTAACCCTGCTTAATGGTGTGATATTGCTATTTATCATTATGTTACCAGTGCATCAGGAAAAGTGTAGTCCCGCCACACACCAAATTCCAGACATATACGAAGAATCTGATTCTTTTGTTAGTACCGGACAAGGTGAGATTTAAAAGTGTCGTTAAATATATTTATAATATATATACCTATATTTTATATTTTTGATGTATTATATCATTTATCAGTTATTTGTTTTTACGACACAGAATAAGATGGACTAAATAATTAAAAGTCATTTTAGGACATCATTATAAATTTAAAATATTAGAATAGACATTTATGCTTGCCAGAATAAACTCTCGCCAAGTAAATCCATAATTATTGGAACAAAATAAGTGTACTTAGCATTTATTCATGATTAACATCTTTGTAAATTGTAATAATGTTTAAAAAAAATTCTTATAAATGAATATTTTTTTTTTACTTAGCTATTTTTTACATATGAAATGTTTTTGATTTGCTGTAAAAATATGTATATTATAACAAAACCACGGATAACACGTAATAAGTGACTTTTAGAAAAAAAACTTATAAATCATAATTGGCTGTCCGCAGATTATTGTATGAAGGAGACGTGCGTGACGACGGCAGCAGCCATAATTAAAAGTATGGACACGAAATCTGACCCTTGTCAGGACTTCTACAAATACGCTTGTGGTCAGTGGATAAAATCGAACCCGGTGCCGGACGGCAGATCTATGTGGGGCATGTTTAATGAGTTGGAAATGAACAATCAACTTATAGTCAAAAACTCACTAGGTGCGACTTTTTATTTACATTCTTTACATTAAGCCAACAAACTACAGAGTATTATTTTTTCCTTTTAGGAAATTTATACCTGAACAATGATTTAAATTATTTTCTAAAATATAACCTGATGGCTGTTGGACTAAAAAATATTACATATGCAATTCGTTTGGGACCACTTTATTCTCATTTATGTTGGCTTATGACTTATATGAGTAATGACTCTCGTCATTCATTGGTTTTTTGGCCATTTTTTCCAGTAAGAATCTATAAAGTTGGTAATTTAGGGAGGATTTTCCACAGTGCTATATAGGGACCTGGTAGGGTTTACTATATCAGTAGGATTTCTTATAAAAATCCACAACGGTTATGTAACAGGCAAATCTAATATAAATATATAAATAAATGGTTGAAATGCAGATTATTAAAAACAAACCTATAAGCTTAGTTGCGAATTTATATGAATAGTCCACCTAACTATTTTAGGTACCCATAATTATTTACTTTTTATCGATTCCAGCACTAATTCCAATGAATTTGGTGTTTTAATATTTTTTTTATTATAACCCGCCGAAAGTCAATATTTTTCAAACAATAGAATTCGTCAATTTGTTGGTAATTTATCATAATATAAATTTATGTTTTTAGAAGCAATTCCTATGAACACTAGTAGCAAAGCTGAACTCAAAGCCAAAATGTATTTTACGGCTTGCATGGATCCAAATAACACAATCGAAACGTTAGGGGCCAAACCATTACTAGACCTTATTAAGGACATCGGAGGATGGAACATATCCGGAACATGGAATGTATCTTCGTGGAAGATACAAAAGACTTTAGAAACGGTTCACAATCGGTACAATATGGCCGGACTATTCTATTGGATGGTTGGCGAAGATGACAGAAATTCAAGCAGGCACGTAATTCAAGTTAGTATTCAACAAAATGTGCAACTAGCAGGGAAACCCATGTATCCCTATTTCGTATATAATGTGATTCATAGAACATTTTCAGTCTTTACCCGTTTTATCCTATAATGCAATAATGCATTTATTCAAATTTTGATTTTTGGAAAAATTAAATAAACTTTAAAAAAAATATATTTTATTAAAGGCACTTAGGTTTTTATAAAATTTAATGAGTGTTCTGTAGTTACTGAAAATAAAAACTTCTTTATTTTTTCATGTTAAAACTGCACTTTTTCGTGTAAAAAATTAAGCAAACTATTTTTTTATTGGAAATATTAATGCATTTTCATCGAAATTTGTAGTGGTATTTGAGGTATTTAACTGCGCACGTAAGTTCTAATAAATGTACTAAATATTCTTAAAAAGGTTTTAAGCACATTAAAATATAAAATAGACGTAATATTTAGCCTCGTACTCATTATACTTCAACAATTTCTACAAATTAAAAACATATTGTTAAAATAATATTAATTTGGCACCTACTATAATTTTAACATCATTATAATTTATAGCCCCAGTATATTTAAACCTATTTTCATGGACTATTATCCTTGGTACATAAAGTGAATAACTCAGAAACTATTCGTTCAAATTTTTATTTATAATTTGTATAAATCATAATTTTATAAACATAATATGATTAACAATTTACAGAAAAAATAATTTTAAAAAAATTTGTTTTACCTCATAATGATTTTTATATAAAGGAATCTAAATATATATTAAAATATAGTTTTAAATTCCGAAAATCAAAATTTGAGAAAATATGAATATTTTTTTAGCAAAGACTCATTTGCGCACATTTTGATATATTTTTTTTAAATTTAAGACAACTCGCACAAAACTGTGAACAATGAAAACCAGCTTGTATTTACAGTTAAGGGTGTACATAATGTCTTAGGCAAGTCCCACATGACTACACGAGACAGGATATACTCTTAAACTTTATGGCATAACAATTATTTTCAATCGTGGTTTCCCTTCAGTTGTCATCTATCAGTAATGTTATAATCACGATTACTGTGCTCTGCACTCACCAAGTATACTTGAGTCGTGTTAGACAAAATTTAATCTCAATCAAACGCGTCTTCATAAAAAATAAATATGTGTCGCTTGGCGTAGCGTGGCGATTGCAATCAGTCACAAAACGTCAATCAACGGCCGGTGCCACTAGTTCCAAGATGGGTGACCACTCGGGTTCTTATAGTTATAAAAACACATATTACACACACGTTTGCAAAGCCAACCGTACCCTCCCCCACAGTAACAGGCTAATGACCTAAGTTGTAAAAAACTTTAATAAATAAATATGTACTTAAAATTATTTTAATGAATTAATTGTAAAAATGATTGTAATACATTTTTTTTTATAATTAAAATTGTGAAAATAGCCTGCTAATGATGCCATACTAAATTAAATAGCTCAGGAAACATTTTTAAACCCGCCAGTCTATGACACCAAAATATGATTAAACAGAAAGTCCTAAAATATATAGGCTGAAGAAAAATATTGTATGAGTATAATAATTTTCCACCATCAGTAATGACCAATTTGAACATTTTTGAGATACCTACTCAGGTTAGGTATACATCCTATACGTGGTTAAATTTCTTTGAAAAAGAATTACTATTGTTCGTAAATTGTATGCAAATGAATTGTGTTTTTGTGCGCAAATGGGTTGTAAAAAGGTAAATGTGCGCAAATGAGATGTAGCCAATTTTATGAATTGAAATTGGATGTGAACATTCTTTGTGAATTTCCCAGTATAAATAATGTTAGTTATTTTTTTTTATATGTTTGTGTTGATGCAGGTCGATGAAGGTGGGCTGACTTTACCAACTAGAGATTTTTATTTGAATGTTACAGCAAACCAAAAACTATTAGATACATATTTAGATTACATGACAACGGTGAGCTTATAATTTATTCACATATTTTATGATTCACTTTAAGTAAGAGTACAACAGTTTTTTGGGGATTATATGTGATTTAATTTTAGATTTTGAGCGAAGCGATGGATGTATAAATTTTACAACGAAGTGTGTATTTTTTAATTTAATTTTTTTTTGTGTCTGTCATCACCGTTTGGGACAGTAAAACTGTTTCGATTTTCTTCAACAGTATCTTGTTCGATGAGAAAGTTACCTAATCTAGTTGATGCATTCGGGACTTCGGGAGGTTAAAATTTAAAATTCACAATAGTTTTCAAAAGCCCAAAGCAAAAGAAAAATTAAAGAAAAATGGGAATTTTTACGCAAAATCGGTTTTGACAAGTTTTGACAATTCAATTTCTAATTTTTTCAATTTTTTTTCTATAAATATCAATAAAATGTTATTCATCGGTCAAAAAGCTTGAAAATGTAATACATGGCTCCTAATATATTATTGTTACAATGACAGTTGAAAAATATTAAAAATACATAACCACAGTTTTTTTTTTTTTATAAGCATTTAAAGTTCGAATTTTGACTAGAGGCGTAAAAATCACGAAATTTTGCAAAAATTATTTTGAGTTAGAATTTTATAAAAAAATTTCTTTCTAAAACTTAGATTTTAAAATGTAATACAAGATCCTTTATAAGTTTGTCTACCTTTATCAAAAAAAAAAAATGTCTATAAGAAAGTACAATTAAATTTTTATAAGCGTTTGAAGTTCACTCGATTTCTCATGTAGTAATTATCTTATTTTGTTGTAATTTAAAAACGAATAACCGTAGACACTTTAAATTTATATCATAATTATGTTTATTTTATCAATTCCTATACTTCATAAAATTTTCAAAACATTTTGATTTTTGACTCGTTTCAAACTGTACGGACATTTTCAATTTCCGAATTTTTTAGTTTTTTTTCTATAAATGTCAATTCAATTTTATTTGTTGGGTCAAAAGCGTGAAAAATTAATACAAGCCTCCTGATATATTGTTAAAATAGTAATTGTGAGAAGTAGGTTACCTAAGTTGTTCCAATTTTATTGGTCTACAACCATATATACTTCAGTTGTTTTGCTTTTAATAATGTCAAGTGTCTCTAGTGTTTTGTTTTTTTTGCATAATAATCAATAACCAAACTTAACTGATTCACTCATTAACAAAACTTAACATATTATTCATCCATTAAATAATTATATTGAATAAAAATTGTTTATGTTTGAGGTTTTAGATTGGAACTTTATTGGGTGGTGAACCAAATGCCACAAGACTTCAAATGAAAGAAGTTATTGAATTTGAAACACGTTTAGCTAAGTTTACAGAACCGGATGAAGATAAACGTGATGAAGAAAAGACATATCACATTATGTCTATTAGTGAATTACAGAACTTAGCCCCATTCGTATGTGTATTATTTTTTTTGTTTATTATTGCCTAATAGTAATTTAAACTTATAATTTTCACAAACTATAAACTTTACTTAATCATACTAATAAATGTTTGTACAGCTTCAATGGAATCACTACTTCAATGCAGCTTTCCGATTAGTTGATAGAAAGATCACAATTAAGGAAAACGTCGTGGTATACTCTCCATCATTCATAGGAAACCTTTCTAATCTAATTATTGAGTACAGTAAATCCCCGGAAAATAAGACGTAAACAATTTATTTTTAAAAATCTTAGTCTCAATTATTATAATTTGCTGATTATTGATTATTTTATAAACAATAGGGTAATTAACAACTATCTGGTGTGGCAAACTGTCAGGACCGTTACTCCTTATTTATCGAAAGTTTTTCGAGACGCGTATAAAGGACTACGAAAAGCATTGTTAGGATCAGAAGGCGGTGAAGAACCATGGCGGTACTGTATTAGCGATACAAACAACGTATTGGGATTTGCTTTGGGCGCATTATATGTCCGTGAAGTTTTCCACGGACAGTCGAAAAAACTAGTAAGTATATAACAGTGAATAAGATAGGTAGGTTAAACAAAACAAAATAGGAAGCTAAATATTTTTAATTTTTTAGGCTGAAGATATGATTAATGAAATCAGAACAGCATTTAAGGATAATTTTAAAAATTTGAAATGGATGGATAAAGAAACACTCATTGAAGCCGAAAAAAAAGCAGATGCTATAACAGATATGATTGGTAATATTATACTTATATATAAACGAATTAAAAGCTACTTATAAACGAAAAACATTCACCATGGAAATATTTTAGGCTTTCCGGATTATATAATGGACTCAAATCAGTTGGATGATAAATACCAAAATTTGACTGTACGTTCTGACGAATACTTTAATAACAATTTACGTGCTATTCAATATAACTTGCTGCAGTATTTATATAAGCTCGATCAACCTGTCAATCGTTCAAAGTAAATACATAATATACGTTCGATTTAATATAGACTTAATTTATCGATTTTCTTTCAGGTGGAGTATGACCCCTCCAACAGTAAACGCATATTACACGCCAACCAAAAATCAAATAGTCTTCCCAGCGGGTATCTTGCAGGCACCATTTTTCGATGAAATGCAACAATCTTCCATTAACTATGGCGCTATGGGAGTAGTTATGGGACATGAACTCACTCATGCATTTGACGATGAAGGTAAATTTAAAATCTTAATCGCTTCTTTTATAGGTAAATATTATTCAGTGTTGATTTATACACATAGGCGGAATGGAAGAGGGCTTGGGGAACTTAGCCGCCCCCCCCAAAAAAAAAAATTATGTTGTGTTTCATGTGAAAATATATGATATATATTTACTAATTGTATTGTACCTATAATATATCATTATGAAAAAAAAACTAAAGTTTTTTTTTAGTTAGCCCCCCAGAAATTTCAATGGATTTCTGCATATGCTTATACAATACGGAAAATACAGGATTTTAATAATATTAAATCATTTTTGTTTAAATATTTTAATGCACATTTTTAAACTAAAAGGTCGAGAATTTGATCGCTTTGGAAATTTACACCAGTGGTGGAATAACAAAACAGTAAATAAATTTAAAGAAGCAACGGACTGTATGATCAAACAGTATTCCAACTATAAAGTTAATGGATATAATATAAATGGAAAACGCACATTAGGTATACTAAGATTGAATCATTTATTTAAAATAATTATTTTTATGACGAACCATTATACTTCAGGAGAAAATATTGCCGACAACGGTGGACTTAAAGCTGCATATCGTGCTTATGTAAAGTTACTTGAAGAAAAGAAGGCTCAACCAAACCGTTTGCCTGCTGTCCATCTTACCACACAACAATTATTTTTCGTCAGTTTCGCACAAGTTAGTGTTAACAAATAACAATAAATAAACAAAAGAAATCGATTAAAATAATTCTTTATTTCTAAGGTATGGTGTTCATCAAGTACAGAAGAATCCCTCAAATTACAAATGGAAAAAGATTTGCATTCACCGTCCCAGTATAGAGTAAATGGTCCACTAAGTAATTTTGAAGAATTTTCAAAAGTATTTAACTGTCAAATAGGAACACCGATGAATCCAGAGGAAAAATGTATCATATGGTAAAATATTCAAATGTTGGAATATTTAATTTGGCCTATATAACCAAAAAAAAAAAAAAAATAAGAATAACTTAATTAAAAGTCAAATTTAAAAGTTGTATAAGACATAAGCATATTAATTACCTAAAAACATTTATAACTTAAAATAGAACATATTATGACTATATTATATTATATAGTATTTGACAAGGCTAAGCATGTATTAACAAGTTAAAAATGTTAGGTTAAGACGTTAAGTTAATTTAAATTTTTGTATTTAATGAGTATAGATTATCTTTTTAGCTTTTAAATTAAACAATATTTTACAGTTATGTATTTTTTTTAAATTATTAATAGTATTGTTTTTATAATGTTAACTTGTATAAAGGTCCATCAAATCCAAAAACGTCATGTGACGCAATCTATTGATTATACATTTTATTAAGATCGTACCTCTGTAGATAATCTGAAATTTGTTAATTTTATAATTAGTTACCCACCCTAATTTGAATAAAATTAATGTTATACATTCGTTACTAATCATAAATACTAAATGTTCCATATCATTAACATTTTTAGTCTTTAGTCCTTACAAACATCATAGAAATTAGCAGAGCTGCATACCTACTCTGTTTAGAATCTTTACTTTTAATGTGATAATTGGTGGTAACCTTCAACAGAATTCTTTGACGAGGAATGTGAAATAAAGGAACACCAAACATCGTGTTGTAATAGTTAAAGTTAAATTATGACTGTGTCAACAGCAAGAAAAAAAACACTAATTTAAAATCTGCATTCGTAATAATATTTAGTCTTAAAACACCGTACACTGTACACATCACTAATATATTTGTAAATTCCCTATTAGAAACAAAAGTATAATGATAGATTATTCCTATGCATGTTCAATATAAAAAAATTGATCAAGGATACATTTTTACTAAAGCCGTGATAAATATTAACTAAGCATTTTTAAAATTGCGTTAAACAGGAGCCACAAAATATGTTGGGAGGACAAGTTATACAAGTTATTCGTATTTATTATACAAATTTAAGTTTGTTTTTCGATTTGTTTCGATTATTTAATTGACAACTAATGTTAAGTTGACTATTATTTACTTACAAACATTACCTATTTTATTCTTTGTAAAAGTGATATTCAATTAATAAAATACTTTAGTTTTACATTTTTTGAGATACAAAAAAAATACAAATAAATTTAAATTTAAATATGTAAATGATTGAATTTTTTGTATTAATTTAACTTAACGAGTTACAAAATAATGTCTAACTTGCTTAGCCTTGGACTTATTAATATTTCAAAATAATGAATACATGTTGTGTTTTTTTTTACATTTTTCATTAATTGCTTCTTCTTTGAAGATTCCTATGAATGTTATTGTTTATTTTTTTACTAGTATTATGTTTATCTTATTTTTATTGATGTTTTTATTAATTTAATAATATTATGTTTTATTTTATCTTTAATAAATGAAATATTATATCACCACACGTCATGAACTATATATTATTGTTTATAGTTTAGAATATAGATTATAATATAATAATCTCGTTTCCTAAACAACAACGTGCAGTATACATCTGATTTATTTTAGTTGAATTATATATTTAAAATTGAAATGGAAAAAATATGCTATTAAATAAATTAAATATTACTTACAACATTTGAAATTAAACATGTTGAGTATGGAAGAGCATCCCGAAATAGGTAAAAACACAGCATCTGGTATACTTACTCAACACTTTTTCTTATATATTTCGCATATAAAGCGAGCTTTTGACAATTTCAATCAATGTACGGATAAAACAATTGTTCAGGTACTCGGTACTTAATATGGGTACCTATAAATGTATAATTTAACAATTAAGGACGAGTATAAAAGTACGTCATACAATCAAACAGATTATTTAAGTATAATATATTATATTGATACATATATTGGAAACTAATTGTTTAGTATTTGGTTAGACAGTAATATCTATGTAAACTACGCCATGTTAAAATATTCTTGTAATATAATAATAATATATTTGACCATTTTAGGCTTGGATTAATAAACTGATGGAAAATCCTCATCCAAACAATTTTAAAGCAATTAAACGTAATATGTATTTGGCACAGTTACTAATACATTTATATGACGGAAAGTTACGAGCTCCGTTTACAAGAATGCCATCTAATAGACCTTTAGAGACCTTTGACGAATTACCGTTTTACGGAAAACCAGATACACTTATGGAAACTAACGTAACTCCTGAAATATTCAACAGAGAATTACCGTTAGATGAATTTAATTATATTTCATCGAATGAACGGACATATATAGCCGTTCAGAGTTTAAATGATGGCTTTACAGTATTTGGATATGTAGCTGTTACCATCGGACATGTAGGTACGGATCCGCTTTGGTTGAATTCCCGAGGAGAAACTATGTAAATATATATAAAATAAAAAAACAATCCAATTGTTATACAGCAAATCAAATCAGTCTGAAACTTAATCTTACTTTTAATATTAAATTTAAGACTAAAAAGGAATCTATGTAGAATCAATATATTATAATATTGAGGTATACCAATGAAACTAAATGTATAAGCATTTCCATTACATATCCCGGTATATCTGAATTGGTTTGCTGGTTGCTACGAAGGTTAGGTACCTATATCCGGTTCCCAATTATTTTAAAATTTTCCTTCCTGTTGTATACAGAATATTATAAATTATGGTCTACAAATTATGCAGGTATACTTAAAGTTGTGTTTTTTGTTTCCAAATATAAAATAAATAATAATTATAATAATTTAAACATAATACCTATATGTTTCTTTGTTTTTTTGGATATTTTATTTTATTGAGGTAAAAATGTATAACAAATATTAGTTATAAATTCCATTCTATTTAGGTATATGTATTCCAATTTTTAGATTAGTCCATTTCTGTTTTTATATATATTTCTTTACTTTTAGTTTTATGGTTCTATTATTTGTCCGTACCTCATAGTTTAGTATTTGTTTCAATTTGAAAGTGTCTATAGGGAACCAATTTGGATGTCAACTTTCAGGTATGGGATTCAATTCGGATGCAGCCTCAATGCCTCATATTAGTCATATTCATAGGGGTGCCACGGATTTTCTTCCCAATGTATATAAATAGCCAAATAGGTCACCTTTTTTCACTGAAATTGCATCACATAGCGCATTTAGATTTTAATTTAATTTATCAACAGTACAACAGTGTGTACTATATCAATTTTCGTTATGTTCAAAATTATTATTACTTATTTATTATTTACTATACTATTATTTGGCACAGGCATAATTTATATAGTTTTATTCAGTTTTATTACCAATTATTGCTGTGTTGGAGTGTTTTAATTAAAACATTCCTTTTTTATGACTGGTATGACCTATACCTACCATGGTATTGACTGCATATAATAGCCTTTATTATATTCATTATAGTTATATTCATATAAACCTTAGCCAGCATAAGCCTTTTAAATTATTATTATTAACTAGCGAATATATATTATATTGATTTATTAGTTTATTTATCAATTTACCCTTTATTTTATGTAAGTGTAGAGTGTAGACAGTGGACTTGTATCCTTCCGGATTAACCATTGTGTGTACGTTAATAAATATTTTTAATCTTGAAAAAAAAACCAATGTTTGAGACTCAGTCAAATAGTATTTAAACTATAGAAATTGATTAAATTTTCTATCGGAGATGATTCCAGTACAAGAGGGTCGACTACCTAACATATGAGATAACACAATAGAATGATATTTTTAAAATCAGGATTCGGGAGGCAATTCTAGAAAGGTTTATGAAAAAAAAATTCACAGGAGGCAATTCGATTGAGCCCGCTCATAGAAGCATACTAACTAATAATTAATAATAATAGTTGGTAACAATTTAGCTGACTTATATAGAAGAAGAGTAAAACTAAATTGGAATTGGCAGGAATTCAGAATTAGTTTTATTATTTGTAAAGTAGGTAGTATCGTAGTAATACAGCGGCGGTTAATCGGTAAGGAGTAAGTGAGATAATCCCGTCTTTACATTTTTTTTTTAATTTTTAAAAGCTGATAACCATTATATTTTTAATAATCAAATAGTGCATGTTAAAAATCAGTCATTGACAGTGACCTTGACATAATCATTTGACCGCCGCTGCAGTAACATAATAATATTTGTATATTCTTTAGTAAAAGTCCAATACCTACCTCTCAAGATTTACCAGTGAGCTCTCCTTTACTAAAGAACTCACAAGAAATTGAGTTAGCCTTAATGGACAAGGAGGCAAGCAATGGCCTGGACATTTTAGTAAAAGAAATATGGGATGTATTATCTGGACGACATACCCCAGACATCAGGGAACGTGCTGGTGGTTTTTATCTCACGCTGTATACCACTATCAAACAAGAGATGCTCAATGAACAGTATAACCTACACTCGGCTAAATGTCAAGATCCTTTTGTTAATAGACTGATATTTTTCTTGGTGGAAGATTTAATGGCTGAGGGTGTACCTAACACCGAGGTGTTCCATCGATTCAATCAACTATCAATGTTAAAAAAACGAATCAAAGCTATTATTGTTGAAGTATGATTTTTATACCTAACCATTATTTTTTAAGTGTTATTTAATTTGAATAGCTTACGTGAAATTCGTTTAAATTTATAAACATATTGAATATCTAAAAGTCAGTATTAAATATAGAAATACATTTTACCTATTTCCTTTTATCATCATATGATTAAATTATTTACTACTGACTGACTATTATTGAGCGTAGATGATCTAATTATGTATAAGACCCTGTTGTATATAGATTGAAACCAGACGCCGGGTTTTTGAAGAAGTCAAAAAATCAATAATAATGCCTAAAATGCAATTATATCTACATCCATCGATTAACAGTTCAAGCGTTATATCTGAAATGGTATTACAGGAAACACTTAAAATGAGCCCTGCAAAATCCACGAATTTTCTATTCACACAGTATCCTTTGTGTGTGGTAAAAAAGTAAGCAGATATATGTAAACTTTTTTTAGAACCAAAATTTAAGTTTGTTGTTTATTTCTATATAAATGGTTCTTGAGTAACTAAAGCCTGATTAATTAATAATTATTGTTATGTTGTAATGTAATGAGCTTATTATTTTTTTATTAGGTTTTAAGGCTTTGACGACTAAGGTCATTACTCATTAGCCTGTAAGGTTAGTAGGGTTAGGTACGATTGATACGGTCAGTTAGGAACACGTGTATGTGTGACAAGGATTTGTTGCTAAAAATCCTGGGTGGTCTGCCACCCGGGAGCTAGCAACACCGGTCGATACGACAATACACACACACAGAGCGTTTCCGCAGTTGAGTGTAAGCACCGCTGCACATCAAGCCACTATTTGTTTATTGTTATTGCATACGACCTTTGCAAGCAATGAATATTACTTACGAATTTGAAAGAATTTTCTATTCACGATAACATTTTTAAAATATTTAGATATGTTTTGAACTGATTAGGACATAATCTGATTACAATTTTAGATTCTGAGCGGAGCGATGAATGTATTGATTTTATAATGATGTGTGTTTTTTTATTTTTTTATTTTTGTGTCTGTCATCACCTTTTAGGACAGAAAAAATGCTTCGATTTTCTTCAATAGTACTTTTTCTGATAGGAAAGTGAATCTAGTTGATACTTTAGGAGGTCAAAAGTAAAAATTTTCGAGTAGTTTTCATGAGCGCCATGAAAAACAAATGAAAAATTAAGGGGAAAACGGGAATTTTTACGGAAAACCAATTTTCGACAAAATCGATTTTGGTTTTTGGTATAACTCTAAAAGAAATGACCGTAGTTACATGAAATTTTGACCGAATGTTTATATAAGCATTTTCTACACACCGTAGCATTTTCAAAATATTCTGACTTATTTTAAACTGTTAACGGACATTTTCAGTTTCCAATTTTTTTAGTTTTTTTTTCTATAAATGTCAATAAAATTTTATTTGTTGGGTAAAAATCTTAAAAATTTAATAGTAGGCTTCTAATATATTGTTACAATAATATATGAAAAATATTAAATATCCGTAGTCACAAATTTCTTTTATAAGCATTTAAAGTTTAAATTTTGACAAAATACGTAAAAATTACGAAAATTTATTTTGAGTTAGAAATTCATAAAAATTTTTCTTTTTATATCCAAGGTTTGAAATGTAATACAAGATTTCTTATAAGTTTGCCTTATTTTATCAATAAAAAAATGTTTATAAGCATGTCAAAATAAATTTTTATGAGCATTTTAAGTTCAAATTGTTACAAGATTAGATATTCACTCGATTTCTCATGCAGCGATTTTTTTATTCTGTTGCAATTCAAAAACGAATAACTGTAGATGCATGAAAATTTCACTGAATGTGTATATTAGCATTTTCTATACACCATCTAATTTTGAATATATTTTGACTGTTTTTGAGCTTCTTACGGACCATTTCAATTTTCAATTTTTTTAGTTTTTTTTTTATATAAATACCAATAAATTTTTATTTGTTGGGCCAAAAATAATGAAAATTTAATAAAAGGCTCCTGATGTATTGTTACAATAGCAATTGAAAAATATTAAAAATACATAGGCACACATTTTTTTTATAAGCATTTGAAGTTCGAATTTTGACAAAATTCATCAAAATCTCGAAAATTATCAACTATTATAATTAAACAATTATAAAATGGTCAGTTTTTATAACTAAGGATTGAAAATTTAAAATAAAGATTCTAATAAATAGTACATACTGTAATTAAAAAATATAAAAAATATATAAACACATTTATTTTTTACAGACATTTTAAGTTCAATTTTGGATGAAATTACATATTAAAATCAATTTTGACGAGTAAAAGTATATATTATTATAATATTTTTCTAGCATCACTGATAATTTTAGGTTAATAATTAAATAATATGAATAATATTAATTCAACTTAGCAGCTACCGTAAAATAACAATATCAATATAATTTAAATTATCCTAGACTGACATACCGTCTCTGCTCAGAATCGTTTTCCGTATACAATGATATTATTAAATTTAATACCATCCATTTAGTAAAAAATTTAGTAAAAACAAAAAAAGTAATAGGTACCTATATGTCTATTATGGCTATATTAATAAAAAAACCAAATTATTTATCGAACGTTATGGGCTGATGGCACATAAATAAGTGTAAAACATAAAAGAGTTAATTTAAATATATAAGTGTAAATAATATTTTTAAAAAAATGTTATGATAATAAAAATTTTAAACCAAATTATTTGTCTCTCTAGAAACTGGAGTTAATTAAATAAGCTGAATGAATTTTGTTGTTATTGTTTTTTTTTTTTATTACGACTGTCGTAACCAAAATGTTTCTTTGGATAAAAACCAAATCACTCTTTTTTAAGTTTGGGTGAAACATGTACAGCCAGTACTGAACCACACTATACGTCTATATACCTACACATAACAGTATCTACCTACCACTAGATGAGCGTCGAAAGCTGACGTTCTTATAGTAGGCACCTACATTTGCATGATATTCCCAGCTTGTAAAGAGTTTATAATTCATTTTTTTATTTAACTATGTTCTTACAATGTTTAAAATTATGTAATTTTAGATTTAAGATAATGATTGTTAATGAAAAAAAACGCATAATGCAGTTAATCAAAATACGTTTAGACAGTGTAACAGGTGAGATGTACAAAGATTTGAGAGAATCGATAAGAGAAGGTTTGCGTGACTATCAAGCCGCTCGAAATGAATGGCTCAGGGCTTGGCGAGTAATCAAAGAATACGAAGAAGCATTGAAGATTGAAGACAAATTGACATTAACTGTAAACTATCAAAATATTAACGAAAAATTTTTAGAAATAATAAAAAATGAAATTGATATAGCGAAAATTCGTTCTAAGGTAAAAAATATATGTACATGTACCTATAAACTAATGACTAATGATTAATGAGTAATGACTATAGAGCATAATGATGCATGCAAGATTTTTGTTTTAAGATGTTCAATTAATTTTGAAATTTCAAAGATAGAGATTTTTAACATTTTAAGTGTTTATTATGAGATATATAAAAATAATAATAATTAGTTATTTGCAATTTAAATACTATAATAATTTTATAACTATAAATATTTTGAAGTCAAATCAAAAAGTTCACCCAATCCGAATACACAAATCTGAGACAAATTAAAACAATATAATATAATTGTTGAATATTATTAAATACTAAAATCTCCAGATTTTAGAAATTAGTTTTTTACTTGAAAATGGATACTCGCACGTTTCAATAAATAATATAAAATACTGATTAATATCTAACAAAAATAACTACAATTTAAAACTATAAACATTAATAACTAAGACTAACAAACATAATTATGACTATTTATTATTTATTATATTTTAGAAGGCTAAAGAAAAAAACAACATACTTGAAAATGAAATTTATATGCTGAATAAAAAGATAGATGAACAAAATAATATAAATATATCGGAAACATTGCATGCAGAAGAACAAAAAAAAATGTATTTAGATGAAATAACAAATGAAAACATAGAAATACAACTCAGGATAGCGACCATCGATCATCTGAAATCTATTATCAGCATTGATTAACAGTATAGACAGTATAGTGCAGCTTATTTCAAATAAAATCTTATTACCTAATTATAATATTATAAAAATAAATATATTTATACATCATGTTTATATATAATTGACAGTAATATTGTATATTTGAATTACCTTAATTTTCTAACTATAATACTATATGTCTATATGTTGTCTAAACCTACCTATATTATAATTATAATACTGCGTATAGTTGTCACCATAAATTAATATGTTATGATAAAATTAAATATATTTTAATTTAATACAAGTTAATGATCCAAAAAAAATTAGTTAGATAGTCACTTACTACTTAGTTTTTTTTATCTATAAATGTAAATCAAATTTTATTTGTTGTGTCAAAAAGCGTGAAAATTGTATACAAGGCTCCTAGTATAATATTATTACAATATCAATTTCTATACTTAATACAATTTTAAAAATATTTTGCCTCGTTTTGAGCTGTTCGTGAAAATTTTCAATTTTTAGTTTACTTTAGAAAGTATTGTATAAGGCTCCTGATATATTGTTATAATAGCGGTTGAAAAATATTAAAAATATCAAAATCACGAACACTTACAAATTATTTTAATGTTAAAAAAATAAAAAATATATACATTTGATAATTTTAATACCTACTTATTATGAGACTGAAAATTCAAATTTTAATACATGATTTCTCAGAGGTTGTCCTTACTGGAATTTAAAAAAAATAGATTAGTATAAAACTATAATCATTTTTTATGAGCGTATAAAGTTTAAATATATTGATGAAATTAAATATCCAAAAGTAAAATAAAGATTTCTCCACGAACAATTTTTGTTATTTAATTATTTTGTTATAATTCAAACTATTTTAACTTTAAAATAATGAACAAGTGGGTAGTTCTCTGATGTACATTAGAGGTCGAGCATGTCGATGTAATGGTTATTTGAATTCAAAGATAAACCATTGCATACGAAAAACGATTCTGAGCGGGGACATCATTTCATTCTATACTTGTTTAATAATCAAATTTAATAGTTAAAAAAAAGATTAATAAAAATTGAAAATATCTCTTGGCTTTAAATAGCATATACATTTTTTTTTTATAGAGAGGTAGAAAAACTTGTTGGGAATCTTCTATACAATTTTCTTATGTTAGCTATGAAAAGAAAAACTTTTATGAATTTCTTACTGACAAATAGCTTGAAAATTTTGTCAAAATTTGAATTTTAAATTTACATAAAAAATAATCATGCGTATGTATCTTTAATATTAATATTATTTTTAATAAGGAATCTTGCATTTTATTTTCAAAAAAAATGTACAAAATTTGAAAGATCTATCAACTCTATAATTAACTCAAAAATATTTTGAAAATGTTACCATATACCTATGGAAAAATGCTAATATACATATTTAATAAAACAAGTTTCTATAATTATTAGTTTTTGAGATACAACAAAAAAATAATATTACTAAAAATACACTTTTTTTACTTTTTTTGTTCCCTAACTTTTTCTAAAACCACTAGGAATTTCAATTTTGACCTGTTAAAAGTACCAATTAGATTTATTTTTCTATCAGAAGACATGCTGATGTCGAAATTCGAAGCTTTTTTACTAATCTTGACGACAAACAAAACATTTTTTTTTTAAAAAACTCATAATTTTAAGTATGTACAATACATTCTTTCGCTCCGCTCAGAATCTGAAAGTTGAAACATTTCACATTTACTTAAACTGTAATTTTCAATACTCAATGACATTTTAGAAATATTTAGATTTTAGACTAATTTTAAGCCATTTATAGGAAATTCACGTTTTATTTAAATTAAAGTTTTTTTTTGAAAGTTGATAAAAATGTTTACTCTCGAAAAGCTTGTAAATGTAATATAAGACTTCACATTATAGTATGTTGTTCTTATATAGCAATCTAAAAATATAGAATATACATTTTAATTATCTACTCAGAGGTTTTTTGTAGACATTTGTTCTTCTTTTAAAAGTGTGTTTTTTCTAGTTATTAGTTTGCATTTATTGAAATGGTTCATTAAGACTAGTTTTTAGGAAATTTTTCACGGTTTTGTTTTGTATTATTTTAATGACTCAAATCATTGTGATTTATGAACAGAAACAATAATCACGGCCGAGTTAGGCTGCCAATTTGCCCATTTCTAAATATCTATAAGTATACACGCACAGAACTATGGGGACTCCTAAATTTCTATAGGCACGTAATAATATGCATAAAGTACAATATACCCATTACAATATAAATATATAATATTATATTCCAAATACTATTTCAGTCAAGATAAAAACATAACACGAGCCTATATTGCTAAATCAATATTCCATAATTATTGTTAATCGGATCATTATAATATGTCGTAATCGGGTTATGGTAGCTAATGTTGTATACGAGATAATAGATAATTTATATAAATATGTGATTGATATAATTAGTATAAGTACATTATTATATAGATATAGGTAATCTCAAGTATTTTAATCGCGTTTTCTGCGCTCGCGATATTCATTGTCGAGGCTAATTAATGTTTTTTACAGTCTAATAAAATTAAAATATAATAAGAACGATACACGGTCACTCGGGTCAACGGCGGAATAATAGGTGTGATTATAGCGTAAAGCGCGGGTAGGCACTTAACGGTTGTCAGTGAGCCTGTAACATTACAATCAAGTATTCCACATATTATATCTCGTAGAAGCGCGTACATACGGTTGATATAATAATATTTTTTTATTTTATATGGGCCATGACGATTGACGACGATGATACCTGATCGTTGCCCGACAGACAACGTTGCCCCGCCGCTGAGAGTGTTTGCAATATTCGTATCCGTCGTGATGGAAACTGGATCACTACGATTAATTGCCAGTTTGACACCGCCGTAGTAGTCCGTAATTCGTCATCCGTTGCCATTTTATGTTGTTCGTTTTGAATTTTCGCATAAATGCCGCGCAGTCGTGTCGCGACGAATAAAACAAGTCACGAGTGCGCGAAACATGTGTTAGGTTGTTCTTATCACCGACTGTTATCTCCTTCGTGTCCTAGTCGTCGACGACACTGACCTCTCTCGCGCCGCTGCAACGCAAGATACGACAAAAGTGACCCAAAAAATTATTAATATTGCCGAGACTAGGAACCGGACGAAAGCACTGACCTCGCCTTCTCTTTCGGGCCCCCTCCATCGTTTCACAGGTAAGTCAAAGGCCGACGACGTGACGAACACAGTCCACGGTTTTTGTACTACTCCTCTCCCCGAACGTGTTTAGCGGTTGATCGCTGTAAGCCGAAATGGCCTACGGTATGTTGCACGTCGTCAGGGGTCTTCCCAAGAACGCACTGAAGACAACGGCCGCCGCCAGACGAACGGCCCATTTCGAGGTAAGTTGTACGCGACTGCCGGCGAATGGTACACGGTCTCACTAACTGATGGGCCGACAGAAGTTGACAGTGTTAAATTAATTATGATCTAATTGTTTCATCTTCTTTGTTTTTTTCTCACCACCAGGTTTCAAACGAGACACGAAGGGTTCACAGAGGGAACGACGAGACCACTTGTCCAAGGAGGGGATTGTCATTAGTTGCTACTTCTTCCATTAGTCCGTGAGTAGTCAAATAGTACCCAGAGATTTTTAAATGTCAGTGTATTAATTACTCCTTTTTCTCAGGATATCACTTTATAGTTCACCCAATAGAAGGTCTTTTGATCAATGCCGCTATTTCCAAACAAGTGCAATCCTTTGTAAGAAAAACATAACATACACATTTAACATTTATTGGAAATAGAATAATATATAATATTAATTAATAGGGGAAGAGCACGTTTTAAAGACACCAGCTTTTGCTGATTCAGTTTCTGAAGGTGACATGAGATGGGAAAAAAGTAAGTACAGTGGTAGTACATGATAAATTTAAAACTATCTAATTGAATTTCTAATATATTATTTTATTAAATTATACTTGTGCAATCCATTACATACAAAAATAGAACTTAACTGACTTGGCAGTTATTGCACTCAATTTAAATATTTTTTTTCTTTCATAGATGTTGGAGATACAGTAGCAGTAGACGAAGTGGTTTGTGAAATCGAAACAGATAAAGTAAGAAATTACTTATAAATTATAATAAAAAATAGATATTTCTTTTAAGTTAATATAAACTAATATTACTTTGCTTTTTTATTAATTAATTAAGACGTCAGTTCCTGTTCCTTCACCGGTCAACGGAATTATTGAAAAGCGACTTGTTGAAGATGGTGCTACTGTCAAAGCTGGGCAAGATTTGTGTACAATTACAATCACGGGTAGAAATAATTTTTTGTAGTTTAATTCACATGTATGATGTTTCAATAAATGATTAGAAGGAGCACCTGCACCAGCCAAAGCAGCTCCTAAAGTTGAAGATACTCCTAAGGCTGAAGATACCCCTAAAGCTGCAGAACCAATAACACCTGTGGCTGTACCTGCAGCAGCTGCTCCTGTTCCTGCAACACCTCCCCCACAAATATCACAGCCCCCACCACCAAGAGTAGCTGTACCACCAGCAGCTGCACCTCAAATATCTAAACAACAAACTGCCACTGTTAAAGTACCACCAGCTGATCCCACCAAAGAGATAGTTGGAACCAGATCTGAACACCGTGTTAAAATGAACCGTATGCGATTACGTATTGCGCAACGTTTGAAGGATGCTCAAAACACTAATGCCATGTTGACCACTTTTAATGAGATAGACATGAGGTAATCATCAATTTTTAAAGTATTACTATTTAAAGAATGCATACCCTACAGTTTACGATTACATTTTAGCTCGATCATGGATTTCCGTAAAACCAACCTTGATGCTTTCCAAAAGAAACACGGTTTGAAATTAGGTTTTATGTCCGCATTCTTAAAAGCGTCAGCTTACGCCCTACAAGATCAACCCGTTGTCAATGCTGTAATAGAAGGCAATGAAATTATCTACAGAGATTATGTAGATATATCTGTAGCTGTAGCAACTCCTAAAGTATATATTCCAATATTAATAGCATTATTTAACAAAATGTTTTAAATGTACATTTTATAAATAGGGTCTATTAGTGCCTGTCGTGCGCAATGTACAAGACATGAATTATGCAGATATTGAAAAAACGATTGCTGCTCTTGGTGAAAAAGCAAAAAGAGGTGCTATTGACGTTGAAGACATGGATGGTGGTACTTTTACTGTCAGTAATGGTGGAGTTTTCGGATCTCTAATGGGAACACCAATCATCAACCCACCACAATCTGCTATTTTGGGAATGCATGGAATTTTTGAAAGGCCAATTGCTGTGAAAGGACAGGTCACTATCTATTACACTGTAGTTTTTTGTCTTTGAAATAACATATTTCTCTTTTATTTATTAGGTTGTCATAAGACCCATGATGTACATAGCCTTAACATACGATCATAGACTTGTTGATGGACGTGAAGCTGTACTGTTCTTACGCAAAATTAAAGCTGCCATCGAGGATCCTAGAATAATTGTTGCAGGATTATAAACTACAAAATAATTTAAAGCCAGCCGTACTTAGACATAATAAGCACTTATTAATTTAATTATATTGAATTTATCCTATAATATTCACACTTTTTTTTTTTATTCATTAATATGTAATTCACTTCTAATTCGCCCCTATCATTGTTTAATGTGTATAGTTATTGTAAAAAATATAAATATTTCACTCATTCAAACTATAAAATTGAAAACGAGCAAAAATCTTTTGGATGAGTATAATTTATCGTAATTAAAAATAACAATTAAATTTGTGTTTTTTGGGAAAATTTACAAATATTAATTATTTCTTAATGAGACAGTAAATGTTTATGGACCATCTGTTCTTTGTTGATGAGATGAGTAGTGTTGTTTACTAGCTTCATGAGGTCGTTGAGTCCAAATGACCATTCATTCAACACTTCATTTACAGTTTTTGCAACTGAAAACTCAACCACACCTGACGGACGATCGATTTTGGCTTTTACAGATTTATCTACGACCATGTTAGATAATAATTGTTCAGTATCCTGCAACAGATATTTAGACTTTGTTACAACAAAATTTTTTAAAATTAAATTGAAGAAGAATAAAAATCATTCATCCAACCTCTAAAGTCATATCTAATAACTGTGACATTCGAACAACTCTGATTCTTGAATAATATTTAGCCATTACACGAACATTCTATATATTATACATACAATAAAAAAAAGCAATAATTAAAATTTTCAATTAGCAATAACTTAAAATATGTAAAATTTAGTATCAAATTTGATTTAAAGTTTTAACTCATATTTTAATACTTACGTGTTCAGCAACTCTATTTTTAAGATCAGCCCAACGTTTTTTTCCTTTTTCGGTGCTTTCTGAAAATACATCTGTAGCTGTAGACCCAGATTTTAGTTCAATTTCATAATCCTTGCTCAACTCTTTCCATTGAATCAATTCCATAGTGGTAAATAATTGCAGAAATGATCTATTATTAATAATAACAAAACAAAAATTAGGAACATAAATAAATTAAGTATAAAAATACATACTTGTACTTTGGTATTTTTTGTAAAGTTTCATCTTCAAGAATTCGATGAGTTAAATCAGACTGATGATTATCATATGGAGCTAATATGAGGTATAATATTGCATTTTGCAAAGCCGCATTGCATTTTGTTTCATCAGAATTAATCTCAGGAGTAACTTGAATAGCTCTATAGTGGCGGCAAATATCTAGGTATTGACCATCATGTTCACCCAGCTCAATCATTAATCTGCAAAATACATGTTATAATAACTATTTAAAAATTGAACAAACATTCTTACTTGTAGTATTTTAATTTAAGTTGCTGTATTTCAGGTTTATCATCATCAAAAAACTTAGTATTTATTTTCTTTGATATAATCTGAGTACGAATATAATCTTTCTTAGCCAAACATAATCGCATCTGTTCTAAAATGAGTTCAACTTTTTCTTGTTTTTTCATTGAACCATAAGTCTCAACCTGCAATTCTTGAATGATATTAGCAGCACCAATTACGTCACCTTCATCTTCTTTAATTTGAGCCAACTTTTGTGTGAGACGAGCTCTATCTACTTCCACATATATCTGAATAAAATAAATAATAAATTATGAATTTGTACTAAAATATTTATATTTAAACTTTAATAAACTAAATTAATAATGTAGTTCAATAATACAAAATTTAAATTTGAACATCAGATTGTTTAATTTAAAATAAAAATTGAATTATTTACCTTTCCTTCAGTAACGTTTCTAAGGGCTTCAATTAGTTTCAACTTTGTCTCTTTATCTGGTGTTTGGTCAATAAATGTACAACATTCTCTGACCATAGCTGCAACCGAAAGTTTCAACTGTGATCTTCTTTTAGTTAACATAACAATATGTTCATTAAGTAGTGCCCATTCTTTAGCTTGAAAACATAGTGTTACAATAGCAACCAAAACTCGACTAGTTGAAGCCATATCAGATCCCTTAAACACAAATAATACATTAGACAATTGATTTTTTATTTAAAAACAAGTAATTATATATTTGTACAAATTATTATCCCAGAAATTTATCAATCTTAATTATAAAACCAGTAGTATTTTCATATAGGCTCTCAAACTTAAGCCATAATACATTTTATTCAAGCTTATATGTTACATGAACAATTATTTAAATAAATGGTAGTACCTAGGTACAAAAAGTGAACTTATCTAATTTAAACTAATAACAATATTTTAAAATAGATTTCTTTTAAATAGAGGTAAGTATATAAATTATGAGTATAGACATACATAACAATGCATCAGATCAGATGAATAGTTGTATTAATATAAAAAAAGAGAAAACTTACAGTTCTAGTTTGTTTTTCAAGCACGAGTAACATATCCAATGCTTCTTGTAGTTTACCACTGGCTGCCAAACTTTCGGCGACAACAATTTTTTCATCGCATGTAGCACTGTAGTCCACTTCCATTTTTACTATACGACCACCATCGGTGGTCAGAGGTTCCAAGTTGTCCATCATCTTGAACTATATGTTTAATAGAATACAATTGTTATTCTAATATCATCGTTTACATAAATACAAATAAGTATATACAAATCTGAGGTGCAAAAGAATTAATTAGGTTTTATAATATATCACTTACATTTGTTTGATTGAACAATTGAGTTAATTAGTTATATTCCAATTCACTTTTCGTACAAAGAAAAGTAAATAATAAAGGTTTCAAGCTTTTCGTAACTAGTATCAACATTAAATTACCTTGTTTAATGCTATTCTAGATCTTGTATAAAATTGCAAATCACGAATGTGTCGTCGATCGGGGGGTTTTCATGGAGGAATAACAAAAACAATTATCTTTCCGTTGTCGAAGTACCGTCTTAGCACTCCAAGGATATAACCATGGTCGTGGTAAATATCATAACTATAAATATAAAGATATCTCCGAGATATCGTGCTAAAATAATATAAAAATAATATCTATAGGACGTATGATCGCAACCTTAGATCATGTAAAGTGTAAACTAAGTTATACTAACTAACTTAGTTTATATGGTCGAAGATCGCAACCTTAGATCATAATGATCATATGATAACATATGATACGCACACGGCACACCACCCTTGTCTCGGCGTCCGTCACGTAGTTAGTACTCTCAGCCATTAAGACTGGAATATTCTAGTCTTCATGGTCTCAGCTTCTATAATGTTCTATTGACATTGCGTCATTGCCAACCAATGAAATGCGGAGAACTACGAGCAGTGGTTTCGTATCTTCGTAGGAAGATGCGCAAACCGAACGAAAGCTGTTTTTTTTTAATCACAACTTTTTATTTAGTCATGGTAAATATCATCTATAAATTCTGTTCCCCGAATTCCTATATTATTTTGGTACACCGTCTTGGCATTCATATGGTACTATCTTAAATCGTGGTATAGGCTTACATTATGTACAATGGATAGAACTACTACCTAATTATTGAGCATATTATGATCTATAGGTATAGGTAAATATGTTTAATAGATACCTATCCCAATATCTGACCCTGGACGCGATAATTATTGTTCGGTGTTCTTGATGTTCAATCATAGATAATACATAAATAAATATAGTTAATGAATAAATAATTATATTCATTTATTATCTATGTGTTCATTCCCCCGTGGTTCTGTGGTTTAATTTAGCCTTTTCTATGATCAAGTCTAAAATATGTTTTAAATATTGAATGTTTGATATTGATCGTGTTTTCAAGCGCCCATAATAGTTTTTTAAACACCTAAAACCAATAAGGCCGATCTAGTGATTTTATTTAAGAAGGTAAGACTTATTTATACACCCTATGAATTTAAAATTTGATCATTAACCTTTTGTTCTACCCACGGACCAAGACTAATTATACTAAGTAAATCTTAGTCCGGGGTTCTACCAAATAAATAGGAAAAACTGGGTACTTTTGAATATATCTGGAAACTGGATAAAAATATAAAACTATAAAATTGCTAAATATATAGTATATACCTATAGTATATTATACTTACCTAATAGATTTTTTTTGTATCTGTCATCACCTTTTGTAGCAGTAGAAATGCTTCGATTTTTTACTTCAACATCTTTTCTGGTACCTATCGGCTGGGAAAGACAATAAATCAAATAAACCAAATAAATAGGAAAAACTGGGTACTTTTGAATATATCTGGAAACTGGATAAAAATATAAAACTATAAAATTGCTAAATATATAGTATATACCTATAGTATATTATACTTACCTAATAGATTTTTTTTGTATCTGTCATCACCTTTTGTAGCAGTAGAAATGCTTCGATTTTTTACTTCAACATCTTTTCTGGTACCTATCGGCTGGGAAAGACAATAAAGAATCTAGTTGGAACCTTTTTGTTGCCTTGTTGGTAGGGGGGCTAAAGTAAAAATCCCCAATAGTTTTCAAAAACGTAAAAGAAAAATTAAGGAAAAATTGAGATTTATACGCAAGTCAGTATTTGACAAAATCGATTTTAGTTTTAGTTTTTAACTCTAAAAAAATTATCAGTGGATAACTTTAATTGTCACCCAACATTAGCATTTACAAAACATCACACAATTTTCTAAATATTAACATAAATATGTTTCAGGATGGGTATTACAGATATTTTTATATTTTCTAACTGATTTTGCGTTTAAAAAGGTTATTGGAGTCGAATACATTTTTTATGAGCGTTTGAAATGACATTGGATATATTCACCAGTAAAATAACAAATCTTCACGAAACGTTTTTCTTATTTTGTTATGGTTCAAAAACTGTAGATTAATATGAGCCAAAACTTAAGTAATATTATTGGATCATATTATTTTGTGGACAAGACGGTAGGTTTCTCCGTATCTGATTCTGACATAGGATTGATATTTTTAAAGGAATATCTCATTTACGTCAGACCATGCCTGAAGAAGCACAAGGGTTATAGTGGACTGTCTTGATTAGTCATGCGCCAATGGGACATACATGATACAGACGTATTTATTGGCCAAGAAAATACATCGAAACCACAAAAAGTATACCAGTTATTTTTCCACCTGGAATTTGAAAGAAAATCGAATGTACGAATAATCAAACTGAGGGTTTCAATAACAGATTTTCTAAGTTGGTAAGTCATAAGCACCATTCTTTTTGAAACCTCATAAGAAAGACGTTGGAAGTTATAGTCGATGAGACGAAACTCCAGCAACGATTATCAGGCACTGTGGAACCAAAAAAAAAAATGCATAGTTTAATATAAAAAATCCGGATATGCTGTACTTAAAGTACCCCGAGAGTCACTGTAATGGATGTATTACATTTGAATTAGGTCGCATAAAATAATTGTATACGAAAAACGATTTTGAGCGAAGATGATCAGCCTATAATAATTAATATTACTGAGTATGTAAGTATATTTTATATTATTGTTATTAAATAAGAAACCAATACTAATCACTTCTCTAGTTCTCTATAACTTTTATCTATTTAAACGTCATGTAAGTATTTAGTATTAAGGCGGCTCTTAGTGGTTATTATTTAAGGGGAAAAATGTAGGCAATTTCTAATCTTGTCGTCGCCGTCCGTCATCTTTGTCAGTCGTAAATTAATAATTTAATCACTATTTATTATTTACCAATGTAAAAATGTTAGATTATGTGACATTACTAGATACCTATTCACACAAATCAAAATATAAAATTTTCACAAGATTTTGTTTATAGGTGAGCAAATTTATAATGCTAAGTTTTCTTCAAAAAAATCTTATCGTTTGTTTGAAAAATATATTATATTATTAATATATAAAAAAAAATAAAAATTGATAAGCCTATAAATAACTCAAGAGGATTCATATTTTTAAAATCGTATAGTGTATAAAAAAATTGTCATGTATCAAGAGAAAATTGTTTTAGACTAGCCATGAGTCACTAATGGGTGGCTACTTTAATCATACCTCTTTCATGTCATATACTCATCTCATTATATAAACTTATTGCGCTAATTTGTATATTGTTTGTCAAATAAAAATATTAAAAAAAAATTGCCGTTTTTCTTTTTTTTGTTTTTCCGGCCCTATTGAATATGTTACAGTGAATTTTGACCTCCTGAATGCACAAACTATATTCATTTCCCCCCTGGAAAAGATATTGAGGTTGAAAATCTAAGCATTATTTCGACTATACTTATATGATATATTGATATCGTGTACACGACCAAAAAATTAAAATAAAAAACCCACATTATTGTAAAATTAATACATTCATCATGGCTCAGAATCTAAAATCATGTGAAGAGTATAGATTGACTTACCAAATTCTTTGGTTCATATGATTGGGTTGCAAGATACACCATTACCAATAGAATTATTTTGGTTTAAATCAAACATTATAAAATGTAGGTATGTTTTATATTGACGGATTGTACATTTAATTAGGTAAATCTTGACTTATAATAAATGTTTCACAATTTTAACAACAATAACCATGATATAAGTAATTTTTTATTAGCTATACCAGTAAAACTGCATTTTCTTAACTTGCTTTTAGTAAAATTTACTATTTAAAAAATTACAGGAGATGACTCAAACTGGTGCTGACTGTTACTACCCAAATATTTAGGGAAATAATTTAAAATCCTGATGTGTTTAAACTAGAGACTTCCTTTAAGTCTTTTACCACTATTGTTAATTCATCAAAGTAAATTTATTGTCTTATAGATTATAATTTTTCATAAACAAAGCCAATTTTTTTTTCAAAAACCTGGTTAAACCACATATCCACTATTAATATTCAATTATATTAACAGTCTATAAAAGGTTAGTAATGAATAAAATACATTTAAAAAATGTACAAAGTGCATACAACCGCCATGTATTGATATTTTTCAATGTTTAATTCAATTTTCTATATTTAACATTAGAGAAAATATTAGGAAGAATTTTTTTGTAGTATAAGAAATTATTAATTGATTATGTGTCACAAAATACTTATCAAAATAGAAATATTTTTTTGTAGAAAAAGAGTTATGCTTCACCCACATAAAATGGTAATTTCAATATGTATTACAATATGTAATCAGCTAATTAGAAGCTCTAAAATTTTTTTTTCTTTGTAATCTTAGTTTCAAACTGATAAAAATGACTAGATGACAGATGGGCTTCTGGTAAAAAAAAAATTTTAAACCTAGTACCTACTATTCAAACAAAATACAAGGTTGGAATTCTAAAGAAAATTAAAAGGTTACCATTATTGTCAAAGATTAAGATTTTCAAGAAGAAAAATTTGATACGTATCAGTTACGTTCAGGTGACTTGTATTAAGTTCTGAACCGATACGGGTCGGTTTGTTTTAATAGTTTATCGTACATTCAACTTCTTAAACAGTCATTTTTAAACTGATACGCATCAATACACTACAATTTCTTCTTTGAAAATCTTGGATCTTTTAACATAATTATTAAGTAAAATATAAAATATGATTACCTGAAACATATATATTTCTTAAAACTGAACAACTATTTACAATAATAAAATGTGTATATGTCGTCTCAAATATATAATTGTACATATGTATGTATATTGATTTATACATCAATTTTGTTTAATTATTTATAAATAGAATCTACAATACCATACATAATTACTATATAAAAATTAAACAATTATAATTTTTTTATTTTCTAGTTTTTTTTATCGTAAGAAGGTGTAATGCAAACAAAATATGTAATTTAAAAAGTTTATTTAACTCGAAAACTAATTTTCGAAATTTGATTTTTTGTTAAAGCTGCCAATAGTGTACGTGTGATGATTGCACCAATGACAGAAAAAAGGAAATTAACATAATTTGTTTTTAAAAACGTGTAACTAATCATAATAATTATCACTATAAAAAAAAGGTAAATTATTTACACACACAAAATTATTGCACTTACTTTTTTTACTGTTAAGATTGTTTAGATTAAAGTTTTATTGTCACTAATCGCCAACAGCGATCAGATTGTATATATATAAAAAAAATAATAATATAATAAAATAAAATAAAATAATAATATAATAATAATATAATATAATAATAATAATAATAATAATAATAATAATAATAAAGCTCAAGAAGAAACACATTATTTTCACCCATTAAAAAAAAAAAGAAAAAAAACACGAGTAACAAGGTTTACTTAAATTTTACAAGAATGTTTAACTTAAGTTTACATGAAATTATTTACATAAAAATGTTTAAGGGACAACAAAATGCACAAGACACCTATGACACATTTTACAAAAATCATGTGTAAATTTAAAATGTATGAATTATCATTTTAATATATATATATATATTTTTTTTTAATTTTATTTTACTTTTTGAAAACGCAACAAAATGTCCAACATTATTTTACATTTAATATTTACATAACAAGAAACATTGATGTAAAAAAGGAAAAAAATACTTCAAGCAAATTGTAAATAAAAATTAATTTAGTATCTCAATTGTTTTTGCTCTAATAATAATATTCCTAAGGCAACAACCAACAGTATTTATACATATATATATTTATATATATAAATACATATATATATAAAGACAGCAATGATAAAAATAACAAATAACTATTTATATTGAAAATAAAAGAATAATAAAAAATATTTAATAATAAATTAAATGAGAAATTGGATTGAATTCTGCTTTACCTCTTATAAAATCTGAATACATTTTTTAGTATAAAAAATGTATATATATATATACACATACATACAAACATACATTCATTCACATACAGACATTCATATATATGATATACCAATAATAATAATAAGTGCGTGTATGTATATATATCAAACTGTAAGCTTAATAGAATCCAAATACATTAAATTTAACAAACAGAAAAGAGATACAAAATATTTTGCTATGTAAAAAAGAAAAAGAACCTAATAGAAATATAGAAATTACCCGGGTCCGACGACGATGGCCGGAGATGACGCAGTATTATGTGTCGTCGGCGTCGGCACCGGTTGTGTATGTCATTTACCATCACGTGACGCTCGCCGTCGTCTCGCAACATTCTCTGGGTCCACTATTAACAAAATTAAAAAAATAGTGATGTTATTTGTTTACAACCTTTTTTTTTTTTTTAGTAATAATCTTTTTTACCGGAAAAAAGGATTTATAGTACAATAACTTAATATTAGCTTTATTATTTTACAGATTGTATAAAACCAGATGGCCCACTTCTTATTCAAAACATGTAATTCATGAAAATTTCAAATGTCTAAAAATAACACAAATATAGCTTATTTTAAAAATATAAAGTTTTGTACAGTTGTTCATTTTTTATAATAGATCTTGTCAAAATTTTTTTTTTGTGTAAATATTCTAATTTGACCGTAATTGTTATTTACATACATCCAAATGCAGAAAAAAAAATTATTAAATAAACAAAAATCATAGTAAAATAAATACCAACTCTAAAATATAAAACATTATTATGTAATCTAAGTATAGTAATCAAATACTAAAAGAGCTAACAATTTGAATTTAAAGTTCAATTGACACTATATCAAAAGCTTATGACACAAGATTGGTCCTGCTGAACCCAATATGGTATCGTGGCATGGGCGAAGGGAAACAAAGAGTGACTCTTCTAAATTTTAAAATTATACCAGACAAAATAATAATTATTTTGCTCCTTTATTATCCTGTTTCAAATAAGAAGAGATCAGATTTACATAGCAAAACCGGTTTTATGGTTCTGGAACTTAATAATAGATAATGAATTCAATAATCGAAATTCTTACTTACTGTTAGGCAACGTGCTCCTCGTCTTCCTTCTTGTAGTCTGTTTATCACCTTCAGCAGTCATAATTTCTGATGAAGGTGATGTTATTGTAACAGTTTGCTTGGAAGCACTTGCGGCCCTAGTGTTAATAGTAACAGCGGTTGATTGAGGTCTGAGAGGTGTTTTATCAAGTTTAGTAGGTGTAGAAATTGTATTCTTTTCCTTTTTTTCTATTGTTTTACTAGGTGCAGACCTATCACAAGACTTGCCAGCACACGTTCTGTTAGGTGGATGTGTGTTACGATTAGAACGACGCGTGGGTGATGGTAAGCTTGGTTGAGTTGGAGCTCCCGAGGTGACTTGTACAGATACTCGCGTATTTGTTCTATCAGTAAAAAAAAATGTTATTCAATGAAACATCATTTATAAATTATATGCTTAGTACCTATGAGAACGCGTGCTTCTTGTAGTAACTGCTGATTTTTTGGCTGCTTCTGTATCAGATGGTATATCTATCAAAAGTTGTTCTAATAGAGATTTATTTTCTGAGACATTCAAAGGCACCATGTCCGATTTTCCAATTATATCATTTTCAATATCTTTAAAAATTAAAATAATAATATATATTATTTATAGATAAATAAAAACCAAAATAAATCATCTGAGATGCATATTTCTCACGAAAGGAAAACATTAAAAAAAGCTATTTAAAATTAAATAATCTGCTCAAATAGTGTTTTCCTGCGTGTTGATTATGGTCCATAAAAGTTTTTTACTTACTTGGTTTTTTTACTACAGGGGCATCACAATCAGTCTTACTGTCTTCAGAATCCATACGCTTCCTTTTCTTTAGTTTGACAGAGGGTAAATCTCCATCAGTCTCTGAAGAAGAAACAAGATGCGGTTCTGTTTGATCAAGAATATCTTCAATATCCAATTTAGGCGAAACAGGAGGAGAATCGTCTCTAATTTTTTCTGGATTAGAATATGTATATAAAGCTGGTGTTACACGAAATGGCTGAATATCATCTAAATCAGGAGAATCTGCTGTACTCTGTTGGTCTATAGATTCAACAGGTATTTTAGTTTCTTCTTGTTTCAATGGAACAGCTTGTTTCTGACCAGTTGTTTGATCATCTTTTCGACAAGGACTTTCTCCTTGGTTAGGACTTTTCTCTGATAAAGCATCCATAGACTCAATACCTGAATCTTCTCCTTGAGTGTTACCATGGCCAGCAGGACTTTCACTTCCGTTCATGTTTTTGGTTTCAGTTTGAACACGCTCACATTTAATATCTTCAATTGTAGGGGTCTCTATCCTCATAACATTTCTTATTTGTGGTACAGTATCTTCAAGTAACCTTTGTTTTAAATTTTTTTCAGATACATCAATATCTGTCATAGGCAGTGTAAGATGCTCATCACGTTTTTCTATTTGAACGCATCCGACAGTGACACAATTAGGTTTATCAACATCAAATTTTTGAATAAAATGATCGTTGCGTTTTGCAGTCAATTGAAATTCTTTCCGTTTAACTCCACTTTCAAGTTTGGAATTTCTACTGTCTTTACTTTTAGAGTTAGTCACTTTTCGGCTGACCACAGTTAATGGTT
Organism: Nasonovia ribisnigri; assembly: GCA_027563435.1. NCBI lineage: Eukaryota > Metazoa > Arthropoda > Insecta > Hemiptera > Aphididae > Nasonovia > Nasonovia ribisnigri. The sequence continues at coordinate 16,040 of JANEHU010002483.1, read as the reverse complement.
TTTTATTCATATCTTTGTGAAATGTATTAGGTCCCTGTGTTTTTTGACCAGGTAAAAGGTGGTTGGAAAAGTGGCTAGATGGTAGATATGTATCATTTGACTGACCACTAAGAGATCTGTTCAATTTTGTCATAGAAGAATTTATTGTATGCGTACCTAAACAAATTAAATACAGAATTAGTAATTACTAATAACTAAACAATTATTAATTTAAATTAAGTAAATTTAAGTTACCTATAAATGGTATGTCGACACTAGTTCGTCTTTGATTATTTGATTGTGATCCACTAGGTTGAGTTACAGTATCCAGTCCATTGTTCAAAGCCCGTTGTTTTTCATGAAAATTGTTTCTATTTCCAAAAGTAGCAGCAGCAAGCATTCTTGCTTCTTTAACTGCCGATGATTTTACAACATTTTTAAACAGCGAAACTGCACTACTCTTATTAATTTTTGTTTTAGAATGGGTTCTTTCAACAATTCTGTGCAAGTTAGGACTGTCTACAGATCCCGTTCTTTCCCTAGGTAAACATTTCTTTTTCGACTCTCTTTTTTTAACTTTATTGAAGCTCAAACTCATTTTGTTATGTTTATCACTAGGCATGGACCTTAAAATTGATGCCACTTCAGCTTCAGTCGGATATATTCTTCCAGGAGGTAGAACAGGATTGTAACTACTGGTGGGCTCAGTAGAATCAACTGATGAAGATACAGGCTCTACACTTTCTTCAATTCTTTTTAGTTTTACTCTCGAGTCATCTTCTTCAATATTTTCTAGCTTTATTTGTTTTGAACAAATTTTTAACAAGTCCTGGTTTGAACTTTTAGTTTTTAAGTGATTTACGCTAGTTTTTACTTTACACCCTGTTGATTTCTTACTTTCATCGTCAGAGTCTTTCCATTTCTTCTCCTTTCTTGAACCAATTACCACAGCAGCATTTCTTCCTCTTAATGAAATATGTAAAGGTGGTACACGAAGTCCTTCAGCAGAAGATCCAGCTAAAGGTGTTGGCGGATTTCCAAAGTGCCGTTTATCTACTTTACACAAAGGAGAACTACCAAATGAAACATCAACTTTATATGGTTCTTTCTTTTCAGTTAATTTCTTCAACCGCAACTTTATTTTTTCAGCAGGAGCAGGTAACGGACTTGATCGATGACGAGAAGATGCTTCACTGTTAGTTGATCTTACAGTGGCTTCAGAATCAGATTGATCAGTAGTAGTATCATTACGACGCGAGGTAGGTGACCCAGTATCTTCATCATCCGAAAATACAGAATTGGACCTATCATTTGTTATCGGAGAAGAAAAATTATAAAAACTATCATCTGCTACCGGCAAATTTTTTATTTTTTCTTCTGTATCACTTTCCGAACTACTATCGCTAGACATAGGTTCCATATCTCCAGTCAACGGATTTATAAGAAACTGCCGCTGTTTACCAGAAGAAGTTAAAGGTGGAGATTTTATCGGTTGACTAGTTACCACACTTTTTTGAATATCCTGACATGTATTTTCTGAAGGCTGCTGAGGAATCAATCTTTGTTGTAAGTTGATTTCATTAGATGATAAATCAGGTTTTTTATTTACAGTAATAGTTTGCGCCTGAATATGATTATGAGTACCCTGTATAAGATTATTAAAATTTTGTTGGGACGTTTCATTATATGTACAAGGAGTTTGAGAAACATTCGTTATCTGATTATTAGGTACAGGATGGAATGAATTATTGGAAGTGATATTTTGGGATTGACTTGAAACCGATGAACCTTTTTGCATTACAGTAGAATCATGGCCGCTAACAGTTGTTAATTGAGTAGACATCATATCTGTCCTTTGTTGCAATATGGCATTGGTCTGAATTGGTTTATGCGACCCTGCTGGGCTATACTGCGTTTGTAACCTAATTTGAGGCTGAATGAATTGTTGAGTAATATTCGGCTTAGCCATCAGATGATTTGAACCTTGCCTCATTTGATTGATATAACCTTGGTTGAGTTTTAATTGATTGGTAGTGATAGTGACATTTTGGGGAACAGTTTGTAAACGGTTTTGGGTAATTGGTGAGCTTGACAAGAAGGTATGCCTAACAGCATAAGAAGTTTGTACATTTGGTGAGCCAACAATCTTCTGGGTTTGTGAGAGCTCTTGGGAAGGCACATTGTGTTTGTTGACCAACCTAGCAGTTGGTCCATTAGGAGATCCAATGGAATCTACTCGATTCTGAGCACTGTTGGTAACTGAATCTGGTAGCTTCTGTAGCCTTTGGACAACTTGAACATCCGAAGCAACATTAGCAAATGCAGATTGGGTAAACTCTGAACTAGAAAAACCATCTTGATTTTTCACCACATTTGGAGAAGGTATTAAAGGTTTCTTATGTTTGTCCATCGGTGGAGGCATTTTTCCAGCACCTTCATTTTGTAACAAATTAACCAACAATGGACTTGAGTGCACTGATGCATTTGCATCCCCTGATCTTTGGGTTTTATACACTCCGTTTTGAGATCCTGGATAAGGTGGTGGAGGTGGAGGTCCTGTGTGCATTGACTCTCGGTTGTGTATGGTCTGAGCAGCTTGGTTCATGCTTACAAACGGCCATATGTGGGGTCTTGGGGATGGTTCTGCCGTGGAGGGCAAAGGTGGTATCGGAGGCAATGGGGTAGTATCGACAGCCACTACATTGGGGCTTTTGAACTGGGGTGTCGATAATTGAGGCGATGGAGACTGCAGAGCAGGAGATGTTGCGGAAGCCATAGCTTTGATCAATGAATTCACAGCAGCATTTTCTTCTGAAGCAGTTTGCTGATTGGTGTTTGATGGGCCGGCTGATGTTCTTAACACTAATTCTTGGCTTTCCCCACCAAACCGATTGCCTCCAAGTCTTAAAGATATCATCTTAACACAAACATTTAATATTTTAATATATGAAATATAAAATGCTTTTTGATTAACAAACCTGATCGCCTTCGACTTGGACAGACAAAATTCCGAGCCTGGAAAGAGCTGCATCCCCTTGTTGTGCCAACTGCTGAAGCTTTGTAGCAGCTTCCCGTGGCACAGTAATAGTTACCCTTACAGAATTCCATGGCTCAAGTTTGTTTACATAAATCCCTTTCTCTTCAGCCGAACCTAAGAAAATTGATTAACAAAAATGAAAACTAGTAAATTTTAGAAAAATAAAATAATTTTTATTATGTTTGACTATTATTTATCTCAAGTAAGTACCATTCATGTCTAGTCTACATTGCATGCTATGGGTTTTTTAAAATAATCTACAGGTGCTTGTATAGTTCCTAATAAAAAAAAGAAACAAAAAGAAAAAAGAAAAATATTAAACTTAATGTAATCATAAACATTTTAAAATATAATAAATATAAATTTACCTTGAAATAGAAGTTTGTTTAGATCCTTAACAATCTTATCAAACTGTTGGTTAAATTGAGGGTCATTCAGGTCCCCTTTGCATGTAACAATGGTTGTAACCAACTGAGTAGTACCATCGCTATTTGCGGCCATTTCACTAAAATTAAATATAATACATACAATACAAATTTAACCAGAATGATTAATATATGAACATACCATAACCAGATCTTCCATTTTCTTACAAATTGGGTTTAAATCCAACTATTTGTTTAACCTAAAACATACAAGACAAAACAATTAATAAATGAAAGAGACAAAATTATTTTAGGTGGATATTTTCACATATCTATACATGAATATTGTGAACCACAATACTTCATTATAAATAAAAATTAAATTATTTATATATATAAAAAAAAAAATGTTAAGGTTAACTTACAAAGAATACTATTTCTTAGTTCTTTATTGATATTAATGTCACTATTAAGCTGTATAGCTTTGAACATACATAAAACTCATTGTAAAATGTGAATTCATAGAAAATTAAATCTGGGAACTCGCTCTGCTAAATAATAGGTATTGAGAGAACTTTGTCATTGAGCAATTCAATCTAATGGATATGTAAAACTTTAATTTAATGATTAATTATTGCACATGAAAATCGATTCTGAGCAGACCTTATACAACAAAGTATATTATTATGTTATTATATCCAGATATTATTGTTATTAACTTTGGAGTCAATTCAGACTTACCAAAAAATGTGATATTAGGTTAGTGGTGTACATAAGAAATAGCCTACAATTAATCTAAATATTTTGATTGTGTATCATTGGGTATTGTATAATATAATAACAGTAGGCTGCCCCGCTTAGACAAACTTTGTCCATGCCAAAGATTAGTTTTTTTTATAAAAATATTTGTAAAAAAAAAAGTTATGCCATATTTCTATTTATTATAATATAGTCATATAATATGTGAGCACTGAGCTATACCCTTGAGCTACCTATAAGGGTTAGAAGGATACAATTTTATATACTCCAAGCCTCAAGGAATTAATTGGTATAACTTTATATTGAAAATAGTCAAGTAGTTTTTGAGTAGATTAACTTCGATTAAACCAAAGTGGGTTAAAAATACAGTGACTAAATATCATATGGATGGGTATAGGAATAAATTATTATGTATCAACAATTTACCTAGGTACAAAATTCTGTTTTAATTGATATATATAATACATAAATACTTGTATTAGCTACATGTTTGAACATAGTATTTGAAAATATTTAAAATCTAAGTAAATTTACTAAAATGAGCAAAATTAAGTAGGTACCACATATCTAACCTTTTTAAGAGATTTATTTGGGGATATATTAATTATAGATGTACAAAATATGTTACTACCTATTTTAAATTAAATACATTTACCTAGGTATCAATAGGCAACTTCAAATTTTTAATCACATAATATACTAAATACCTCAATAGGTAGGTACAATAAGCAAATAAAATATGTAGGTATTGTAATTATAATAACACTTTTAATTATTAGGATACAAGAAGGTATGCAAATTATTTTGAATAAAAACATACTTAGATTAAAATAAAATAAAATTCATCATACCTAATAAATTATAATTGAGGTAATAATGTGTGAAAAGAAGCATATTTCTAACCAATCCAATCGGAAAACCATCCCAACCCTACAAACACCTAATGTCCTATGTTGCCGCCGATTAATTAATAAAAAAAAAAAAAATAATAATAATAATAATAATAATACTTAACAATATAAGGTACTTTAAATATAAATTAAAATTAAATTAGATTTAATAGGTAGGTTAGCACAAAAGGTAGATAGGCAAATAAAATTGTAGAACCAACAGTAAGACATAAAAAATTGTTAGTTTAATATTATCTAATGTTGACCTCTTGATGTATCACTTAGAATGTAATTAGTTATTGAGATTAAAATAAATTCATGTTTATTATTTTATACTTAAAATTAAGTTTTCTCAGTAATAAATTCTATGAATAGGTTGTATAAAGGCTGATTTTCTTGATGAGTAGCTCAGTTCAAATTACAATACCAACAATACAAATTCAGCATGAATGAGTCTTTCAATACATATATACATTTACAAACTAACAGGAATATATGATCCACATGTATTCAAGCTGTATCTACTCAAATTGTCAAGTCAAACTATATATTTTATTACAATTAAGAACCATCTTTAACCGATGTTAGTCACACTATGGTAAAAAATACCACAATTTTTTTACATCATGAATTAACATATCAATTTTACATTTCAATCATTGATACTCAATATACCTTTCACAAATAGTATTGAAAATACAAATTTTGAAGTACACAGCCTGATTCTCTATTTTATAAATGTTTATACATGCTCACTTCAAAGACTTCAAATCACTTAACAAGAGAACTTTAAAATTATATTTTTTACATTACGTATTGTACCTAATTACAATTTCAATAAATGTTTTTTAATTATATAAAATTTGTGAATCATGTTAATATTATAATCAATACTTAAGCATTACTTTATTGATAATTAAAGTTTTGATATTATGGCCAACATTATTAAGTAAAAAAGTAAGTGTTATAAGTATTCACTAAAAAAAAATTATTACAATTAAATTGCTATGGACTGGGGCCCACTATCTAAGTTAAAATACTAATAATATGAGAATGAACTTAGAATAGCAATTCAACCAATTACATCAGAGGTAGGCTATTGTTCTTACAGTCTAAGTACTTTAAACATATGATAGACACACTACGAATTGGTGCTAAGTGATAGGTTATGGGAGTAGTCAACCATCAAAGAAATCATTTCTAAGAAAGGATTTAATTGTGGTAAGTGACAGGTAGAAAAGAGTTAGTATTCGCATGTAATTACGACAAATGATCAAAATTGACGTGCCACCAAATCAATCAATTATTATAATACACTCTTGTTAATATAATGTTAATATTGGAAACTATACAGTATTTTTATCAAATATGCAGCTGCACTTGAAGCACACACATACCTCAGTATGGGCCGTGGACATTTCTGAAAATCTTGTAAAGGACATACATCCATGGAAACGACACTCCTATCAAGAGCGCTAGGAAAGGTAGAGGCCTATATAGGAGATCCCCAAAGACTCATATTCAGGAATGATATAACAGAACCAGGACAAGCATATTCACAAATGACACCTCATTCTATTCCTATGAACATTACCGATCAAGCGGATCAAGCTACAGAATTATTTCTATTATTTTTATTTAGTTGTACCTAGTTATAATTGATATTGATTTGCACATGAAAATGGATAAAAAACATTTAAAGAATATTATTAGATGGGTTGCAGAATCAAATGTTACATTCTTATCATTATCCCAATAATTTAAGTTACCTATGATCTTGATTTTGTTTAAAACCATGTACAAGGTGTTAAACGAAAAATATGGTATTTAAGTATCTACTACATCTATTATCTTAAAACTATGATCCCAGAGTTTTTTTAACAAAAGGCATATCAATGTTGACAAAAATAAATAGCCTATAGTGAGCACGACACTCACATGTGACAAACAGTGGTATAGAAGACATCACGACCAATGGAAGGTAAGACAATTGTTGGGTTTATAAGTGAAAAACAGAAAACATTATTTTACTAGGTACTAAGTTGAAATACAGAATTGTACTAGGTACCAGTGTTCAATTTAAAATTTTTAATTTTTAAAACAATGCGATAATTACAGAAAAATCTGTACTCTCAGATTAGTTAAAGTTTGTAAAGCGATGGTCTTTCTTAGTTCATGCCAGATAAAAATCTTAAACACTTTACTTACCAACTAAGACATTCATGAGTTCATGAAATGGGTTTAGATCTCAAATGTGGATGATTAAATATTTAATTAATTTATACTCAATCTTCAAACGCGACGAAATCGGCGACGAGATGAAAAAAAAAGTTATCCAAAATGACGCGACGCCAGCTAAGTAGTGTAGGGCAGACTTCGTTTAGGATTGACACCCGCTGGGCGCGTGTCGACCACAATCGTCTTGGAACACAATTACACAAGACAACAACAACAAATAACCCGCAATAAAAAAATCGTTTTGGTCCGTGGGCACGATAAACATTTCCAAATTCGATCAGTGTCTCGTCAAAACTCGAAAAAAAAATGTTCAACCCCTCCCCTCCCCGCTAAGGAACGTGGCCCCGACACTGTGTGCGACCATCACAATAATAATAATAATAATAATAACACGGCTGTGGCAGGCGGGCGGCCGGGGGCCCCTCATCGAGTGGCCAAGGTGGTTCCGTCGGCCACTCGGCCACGGGGAAGGAATTATCGGGTCCGTTGGGCGAGCGGACTACGTTGTCGTCCGACGGGCCCGACCACCATTTTGTGCTGGCCAAGGGAGCGGCGGCGGTGGTAAACCCGCCGCAACGGCCGAGTCGAAACGCCCGGCCGCCGCCGCCATCAAAAATCCTACACTAAGCTCGGTGTCAACCGATTTGTTACGTACATGTTCCTTGCGGCCGGAGTGTAATCCAATGGACGTTGTTGCTGTACATCGGACACTTTTCGCGCACTCACACACACACACACACACACACAAAGTCGCAATAATAATATTAATATCGCGGTCTACGCACACACACTCACACACACACACACGGGAGAAACGCCGCCGATACGTTCACGGCGAAGACGTTCGTGTTTCGGCGGACTGGCGATTCACAAACGGTACGTACACGACGACGATCACCAACACTGCAGTTACCCGTGCGGAGCGACAACGAAGACGGCGACGACGAGCTTTTGCGAGTCTGGGGGTTTATTATCGTGTTAAATCGCGAAACGCTACGGAACCACGGAACAATAACAAGAGCGGCCATTTGCAATGCACATCACTGGCCGTCGCAGTGCGGCCAACGTGTCCGCGCGCTAAATGTCCCGCCGGTGGCGGTGTGTTATACCGATGATCCCGTCGGCGAACCGACGTCGTGCGCCCCAAAAATTCCGGACAGACGGACATCGGCGTCGGGGAGGTGCTAGGTTTGCGCTTAATCAAGTTTCGGTCTTTTCAGAAAAATTGAACCGTTCGGCTCGGCCGTGGCCCCGGGACCAGTTGGTCGCACTGCGCGCGCTGCCGAGTCGATGCAAATCACGCGAATTCGAATAATAAAATATGCCGTTTACGTCGCTATCGGTCACCCCGCCACAAGCAAGGAACAATGCAAAAAGCGAATAAATTATTATTTCCCAACGAGTCGTCGACAGCACGGCGAAAAAGACGATTTTGGTGTAGGCCCTTCCCGTTGCAGAAATCCTGCAAAGTAACGACTTTTAACCCCACGACAGTCTTGTCACCACCAGCTCCAAATGAGTTGGCGCACCTGACGTTATCTCTAATATACCCTCTCAAAAATCACAAAGTATTATAAAATCACAAAATAATATAATAATCGTGGATAGATAACGATAGTCGATGACTCCAAAATTGAAGTTAACTTTAACCGAATAAAAGAACCATTTTCGGACGGTTATGAAAATAGTAACTCATTGTTCAATGTTTATACGAATTCCCGAACCAATCTTCCGCCATGCAATAAAAAATAAACGAGCCGCGAAACGATATTTTTTATATTAATTAGTATCCAATCATTCGTCTCATCATCCTCACTCAGTCAATACATATCTTTACTAGGATTTGTAAAATAGTCTCAATTCGGGGGATTTTATTTTTTAAATAAAAAAAAAAACAAATTAATTATCAAGTTTATGATTTGTAAATGGTTTTTTAAATGCTAGTGTAGTAGAAAATTTGATTATACTGTTAGCTTTGTAATATTTAAGTATTATGCTTTCAGCGATTCATTTTTGATACAATTTATCCATAACCCCATGGTTTTACACATACACAGTACGTAAATAGTAGAATACAATCAGTAGCACATAATAATTAATTATATTTTATCAATACAAAAGTGTATTCATTGACTTTTCTGATCAAATAAATTTACATAGAACAACTAGTTAGTTACATTATGACATAGGTTATATTAATCATCGGCAGGGCAAGATGAGAAAAGTCCTAATTTCCTCATTCTTTCAAAGTCCTTTTCGGCATCATAGTGTCTATAAAATAAAAGATTAAAAGTTTTAAATACTATTCACACTAAAGAGATATATAAATTACTTGTAAAATTCTGCGTAAGCCTTCTTACGAGGTTCACCAATGCAATATTTGTATGCCACACCAACTCCAATGGATAGGACAACACTAAACACAAGGTGGAACTTGGTTTTCTTATCATAAAGTCCACGTAATTGTGGTTTTGCTAATTTTTGTACTACAGCTCCGGCAGACATGGTTCTAAAATAGAATTTTATGTAAAGTTAATAATAGTATAACAATAATTATAGTATAAATGTTATATTAACATTATTAAAGCAAACATGTTGTCCTTTATTTGTGAGGTAAAATTATAATGACCCTACATACATGTTTCTCCATAAATACCAAAATATATGATTATTTTAAAGGTATATTATTATGTAATATTAAATAATAAAAGATGATATGGTATATTCTGGTTTCAACTCTAAGTAAACTGTAAAGTGTAAATTCTCAATATATTTTGAGGTGATTTCTTCACATGTATAATCGGATAATAATATAAACCAGACAAAAATGGTAACCAAACTTTGGTTTTTGGCATATTACATCATTGTATTAATAATAATTGAATTCTCAATGATATACCTTTAAAACACCATACAATGGTCATCCTGAACAATAAATTTCCAGTATAAGATCATATTTTGAACATCTTTAATGATGTACAATTTATGCTACACGAAAAACTATTATACAATACATAACATTTTTCATAAGGAGAATATTTTCTAATTTACTACCAATCAATAAATTGTTATTTAAGTATCTAAAAATCGTAACTAAGTTAAACTTTTACTAATTTTCAGAAATTGACCTTCACATTATCAACTTAAGTTTACGGACATTTTCCAAAATAACTAACTTTGATGTATATAAAAATTACTAAATAATATTTACCTGTTTGGTGAATGAATAGTTATCTGAAGTATATATTAAACTTTCCGAGAAAGAAATAGTTGACGAGCACAAAGCAAATCAAAATTTCAACCGAAGCAATACGAAATAATTTTAGTAGGTGTTACAATGTTTGGCAAAAAATTACCTCGATGGCTTGATGTATTAAACATCTGTTTTTAGCTGTTATCTGTATTGACATGTCATGGAAGAAATAAATGTTGGTTACGAGCACGGCTATAGTATATATTGTTCCACGGCTATACTGTTGCCGATGACTACCCCTCTTATTCAAACGACTTATCACCGAATATTATAACAATCATTTCAACCATTGTAATTTGTAACATTCAAAATGCGCGGGAACGACAGCATATTGTGATCATTTGATTTTGAGGAGGCCTGAGGCATCCCGATCACTGCAACGAATTTCTAGTGCAATCGGTATAAAATAATCATTATCACAATGGTGGATCCATAAACCAGCATCGATATATCACGCACCAGTTTGAGCGAACGAATTTCTTAAATTTACACCGGTTTCAATTTTAGGGGATTTTAAGGGGAAATATACAATGATTTGGGCAAACGAATTTCTTGATAGTATCTTCAACCGTGGTTACTATTTCATACATCTCTTTCATACATTTCAAATATACCATAATATTATACGAGATTACGGGAAACTGACAGAGATCAATTTCACCAGTGCGGTTGCATCTACAAATTCCTTAAAATTAGAAGATGAACGGGCAATCACTAATGAAATTGATCACTATCATAGGCATATAAACCAATGGACAGCGCATTCCACTTCACCCTGCCATCAATGCAAGGCGATCATAATATAAAAATATAACTGAGAAAGAAGAGAAAAAGGTCATAAAGTAGTGAAGGAGCCCGCATAAGGACTGTATACATTTTACTACTTTGTTTCTTTTCTCACTTACTCTATATCGTATCCCTGACTTCTCTCTCTAAGCGCTGTCCATTAATGTATAAAAGTACCTATGATCACCACAGGCCACAGTGACTACGACAAATTTGACGGGTTTCCCATACTGTCGTATAAAGTGTGAAAATTCTAATTTAGAACCCTGCAATTTAAATTCTGCTTTTCTTGTGGTTGTTATGACATAAAAATACACCTTTTTATGGCTTTTGAATATTGTCAACTTAATTAGACTGCGCATGTGCAGTACAACTATTTTTTCTTAAATGGCAACCACCTATTTAACCACTATTTTTCGCCTAATTATTTAATACATTTTGGTGGTTTAACCAACTTTCTAAGTCCAAAATTGACCAAGTAATCAACAAAAATATTGTAAAATGTGAAAAATGTTCAGTTTTTTTACTGTAACTCTGAAAATAATTATTTCAGGATTGTTTGGACTTAACATTTTTACCCCTATTTATTCGGGCGATATTTAAGTGATTTAACCAATGTAATACTAATACATTTATCGCTTGTCCCAGAATTAAAAAAATGTGCCAAGTAATTAAACAAGTTAGGAAAACTCACTCTGCGAGCGTAATAAATTAGACTCCTCTCATAATCTATTTTTAATATTTATCCTCTCATAACCATAAATAATATTTTTAATTATCAAATATAATGCATGTTGAAAAATCAGGTGCATCACAAAATCATTTTCCCATTGGCCATTGAGTTTACATAACTATAATCCTTCCAAATAAATAATATATGAACATGATCGATGTGGGCCTCTATTTCTTAGTGTCAACCATTATGGGTTAATTTATCCCAGGCAAAAAATTAGTATTTAGGATGCTAAAAGCTGTGAAGCTTTTAAAAAAAGAATTTACTGTGATTAAAAAAAAAAGGGAGTTGAACTCATTTGTAGATACTTAGTTAAAATAAAATAACTAAAAACAATATGTCAGTTATATATAAAATATTAAAATAATACATAGCTATATAAGTTGGTATATTAGTACTTTTGTATTTAATTATTTTAATAAAATTGGAAAAATAAAGTCAAAACTCACAATAATAACATTACACACAATACCGTGTTAATCGTTAATAAATATTGTTTATAAATTACTCGGTATAAAATACAGTGATCAATGATTATTGCTTGAATATTAATACAATACATATTACATACCTATATAAAACACAAAATATAATTATAATTACTTTTAAGTAAACTTATATGGTTTCAAATTTATTGCAAAAATGTTTTATTTAAGACACATAATTAATAAATTATCATTACCCAAAAGTACTAACTAACCCATGACATTAAATGCAGTGGCATCACACTCACAAAAATATTTTGAAACCAATAGATTATTATTGGCTCTGGAAACATTTATAGGTATAATATTATAATTCCCAAAAATATTATAGATATAATACACCACTTACCTAAATCTGTGTACCTATATGTATGATGTCACTGCAGTACATCAGCGTAATACCTATACTTACATTGTAATATTTTTTTATTTAATCGTATTAACTTTATTATTGAGACTGTTTAGATTTATACTATTATGGTGCTGCAGCCGGCAGATGTTCAATGGATTATGGTATTGCGAATAATGTACAGAATCAAACTAAATCTATCATGAGGCGCAGCGGTTACCAGGTAGTAAACGTTTTTAATACGATCGGTGGCGTTAGTAATGAAACTGGTTGCCGTCGAACGGTCCGGACTGTTGTTGTTCGTACTGCGGTTCGGCGTTATTGGTGGCCGCGGCGGTGGCGGCAGCAGGAGCGGCAGAGGCAGCGGCAGCGTCCCGTTGCTGGACAAATGGGGCGTCCCGTTGCGGAAAATATGGAGCGTCCCGTTGCTGAAAATATGGAGCGCCTGCGGTGTCCCGTTGCTGGAGAAACGGTGGCGGTCTGTTGTAAGCATGGGCTCTGAAGTGTGGCGACGAGTAATACGGTGGTAAACCTCCGGCGGCGGCAGGCTGTCTAAAAAACTGCGACTGATCAGCCGGCTGCGGAGGATACAACGGTGAGCGGTACGCGTCCACGACGGTTGACTGTTGTTCGTAAAGCGGTTGCTGTGCAGCGGGATAGTATGGTGGCGGTGCTGTGACGTACTGTGGCCCGGCGGGATAGTAGGGGGCGTAGTTGTACGGTGGCGGTGGTGCCCCGTCCACGGCGTATTGTGGTTCGTACGGGTATTGCAGCGGCCGGTACGGGTTGCCGCTCGGCACTAGCACAGGGCCACCTGGCTGCAGATAAGGGCCGACTGCAGGTTGGTAAGGGCCCAATGGTTGGTAAGGGTAAGGGTACGGGTACGGATATCCGGGACCTGCCACGCCGCCTATGGGAACGTAGTCCTGTGCATCAGAATAGTTGTCCGGTTTGTCCTTTCGCGTGCCCGTCGGCGAGCCTGCAGTGGTACAAGGTTCTTAAAATAATGGAAAATAACGCGGTTTAAATGATTTTTGAATGTTTAGCTTTTTACGTAAAATAAATAATGATTAAAACTTAATCATACACAGGTGCACAGCGATTTGTTTGTTTGGTTTGTGTATTTTTAAAACTATAACTATGACTTATTTTATATTGTACATTTGTACTTGGTTAATATAATATCAATACTATGGTATTCGTTAAAATCATTAAGTATGCTATACCTACGGGCTACGAGTCATTTTTAGACAATTATGGTACCTACAATTGTTTTTATACCAATAGGCAATAGGCTACAAGTATATTGAATATTGACACAATTAATTATATTAATTAATAACTATTTATGATTACCTATAATTATTACGATTTGATAGTTTAGTACATGTACCTACTACCTACGTGTTTCCATATTTGGAACAATTTATAAATAAATATAATATCGTAATTTTTGACTATGGTGCATTCGTGCCAATTGGATGTAACTGGCCGCAGACGTATATGCTGGTAAATTAAGTTATATGATAAAATATTTAGAGTTAATATTATGGAAGTTGACAAAACAAAGATAATAATTATGTAATTAAGGCGGCAAAGTGAGCGATAAGTCTACTTCGACTGTATCTGAATAAGGAATCGTGGCAGTCAATACTGAATACATTTAGTATTAGTACTTAGTAATACTAAGTATTAGATGTGTCAGAGATGTTTTTTGCGCGACTTAAAGCTGACAATTTTATTATTTTAAAATTAATTTTAAGTTTTAACGAAATAATATCAAAAAAATATTGAATGAAAATGATTTATAAGGTAAAATAATATATTAATTAGTTAGGTATATTATATTTAATAATAACAAATGACGCGAAAAACAATACTTTTATTTTTCGCCCAATACAAAATGTAAAAAGACTGCACGGACTTTATAAATCGTACAAAATAAATTATAATCTGTTAAATACTTAAATACCAATGTAGAATCACGATATAAATTATTTATATATTATTAGTTCAGTACCTATTGGCTATTAATAATTAAATATTAAAACTTATAATAACGCCTAAATAGGTTAAGTTTGGTATGAACTATAGAGTAGGTAAATTATATGATTTCTATTCATTGTTATTATTTTCTACTTAACAAAACGATTATTTAAAGTTTAAATATTTTAAGACAATGTTAATTTGTCAATAAAATTTTGAGTAAAGCTATTAAATATTAGCTTTGTATTTTAATATTTAACAAAAATAATATACTATTGTTGTATACTAGTATAGTGAATTGATTAGTCTACTTAATTAGATAAAGTTAATAAATACAATTTTTATTTTATTAATTTAAATCAGCTAGTGTATTTGGTTTATTATATATTATATTATGTGTATAAAAAATTTTAATTTAAAATAGCCTATATTGAAGTATCTATAGTTTAATCTTTAATTATTATAATTTATAATAATATAGCCAATAAAGATATGATAGATATCTATTGAAGCATATGATGCATATAGAATATATACTATATTATAGCAATTATCAATGAATATTGTGGTATAAAATGTTTGTGTTTATACACAATTTATATATTTAAACCTAATATATTTATTATAAACAGTTTATGGAAGTTGGTCATAAATTCATATCATAATTAAAAATGATTAATTTATAAATCATAATGATAATTTTTCTCCATTGTTAAAAATAAAAAATTGATTTATATTTAAAAGACTTACTTTCCGTGGCAGTGTGTTTATTGTACTTCCTGACATTGGGTTGTACTTGCAATGTCTGACCAGTTTGGGTACTGGATACTCCTTGTTGCGTCCCACTGCAAAGGATGCCGGATATCACGACCAACAGAATTGAAAATACCTAAAAGCAATAAAATCATTTTGGTTTGTTGCAATTTTATTGTTAAAACTAGTTTATATCTATGTTAACAATTCAATTATACTCATTTAACCAGTATCTACACGGAGTTAAGGATAAAATATAATATTTTAATATTAGTTATTACCATGAATATTGTAATAGATAATTAAAAATATGGACACTTTAGTATCGTTTTCTGCAATTTACACTCAAAACTTATTAGATACGAGAAATATAATATAATGGACCGTCTTACTTGAATCATCATTGTGTATAATTGCTGTAGTTGCT